>CAWZYM010000155.1:72500-211768 GCA_963966185.1 Rhabditoides inermis
GCACGGTGTGATGTAGGAGGACGATGCTGGGGCTGTAGCATCCGTTGGACTGGTAGGAGTGGGTGATGGAGCGGATATCGACCGTAGAGTTGAACGGATACGGAACCGCATCCTGCAAGGAAAACCTCTTTCGCTTTCTTTCAACACAAAGTTCTCACAGGTCTGAGTGAAAGAGAGAGAGAGAAGTACCTTTTCGGGGCAGATTCCGATATCGGCGCACGACTGGATGGGTGTGCGGGACTTGGTCGACTGGTCCTTGCGCACCTGGGGGCCAAATACTAGTTTATTCCTCATACTGGCTTATACATATCACAATAACAGGTGCTGGAATGTATGATACCTTTGTTATATGACATTGCAGCATCTCCTGGGCTGCGTGCGAGTGAAGCTCTGAACACAAATGTACAAGTTATGCGATGTGTTTCTTTCCGTCGAAGCTTTAGAGAGCATGTGACTAGTAATTGTGAACAAATTTCTGAAACTCACCATTAGGATCGCTAACGAGCGCCACACACTGTTGGCATTCCGTTTGGGCAAAGACGAACTGAAAATGTTTATTTTAATTTTTGTCATTCAGATTTGCAGATGCAAATTCAGTTACGTTTGTATGATTAAAATAATAATAATAATAATAATAATAATAATAATAATAATAATAATAATAATAATAATAATAATAATAATAATAATAATAATAATAATAATAATAATAATAATAATAATAATAATAATAATAATAATAATAATAATAATAATAATAATAATAATAATAATAATAATAATAATAATAATAATAATAATAATAATAATAATAATAATAATAATAATAATAATAATAAAGTTTTAATAAAGTCTCTACAATCGGAAAAACCTACGTTTGCGGCTGTTGCCAGCAGTACTATGGGCAGTAGCATCGCGGTCGAAAAGATCGAACCATTCCAGATATCCCTGTTTTATAGACGTTGTGTGGCGTTGTGTCTCATACCGTACGCCGAGATAAGATATCATTCCTTATCCGCTAATCCTTTCCACGCGTATGAGAGCATCCGGAACTATAGCACCACGGTGCTATTCTTGCAATTGCCACGCGATAATAGACCATGCGACACACACACATTCATTCCAGAGAGTGAAACGATTACCTAGGTACGCTGCCTGTTGACGGCCCGGTGTAGATGTGGTCAGCTTGCCCGGTCACTCCGCCCACCTCCGGATGATTCTGGAATTTGCGGATTATTAGTGTGTTCTGAGTGTTATGACCTTTTGTGTTTATTGAGTGTATTGAGCGTATATTTTAAGTGTTTCTAGATCAGCAGTGTGATCTACATTTGTGTGTCTTTGTTTGTGTATTGTCTCGTCATTATTTATTATGTAATAAATCGATTATATAATCTTTGCCTATCACTGATCAGCCAGTTGCATACACACGAGCAAGCGGTGCAACTGGGAATTGAATTGTGAATTGGCTATCGATCGCGTGAGAGCTATAGGGGTGATAATAGTGCGAAGGCAGTTTAGGAACATGTGTTCACTTCACAGAGTGTCTCTGATATACTGTGGTTTTATTGACAGCAGGTCGTAGATCACATTTCGGTGATACAAAGATTCACAAAGATTCATAAATCACACACTGTTTCTGCCCCTGTTGTATTTCAGATAGCATAAGTCAAATTATCAACTAATCCGGATGGAAAATAGGAAATGAACAGTTTGAAAAAAAAAACACATGCAAAACTGAACACATAACCTTCTCTATAAGTTTTTAAACAGTAAGAAGTTGTTCAAAACTTATTTGAATGTACTGTTGAATCATCCATACACGTGCTCGGTCGTTTGTAAGTAGTTTTTATCTCGTTTGATGTGTGGTCAGATGTCTCTGTTATCGCGTGATCGCATACAAACCAGCAAGATTCACACTCGAAATCCCGGATGAAAAAAAAGTCTGGACTTTTTCCGGCAACGTGAAACGAAATTTCAAGAAAATGCTTATTCACTTTATTTGATAAGGTTTTCTCAAGGTGACGTTAACATCATACGATTTAAAACACGCATTCATCGGTACAATACTTACTTTACAACTATATCACAAGTAGTGTGTAGCTCATTACGTGAATATTGCCTTACCGGGCTAATCTCTACTAATTGCGCGTGGCTCAGTGAAAATTGTACTGCCTAGTGAGTGTCGAATTGCAGTTATGTACAATAGTGTGTCTTCGTAAGATGATACTGCATAGCGGTAACAATCCAGTTGATTTTCTTCTACTTACCACTCAACCTTCTGAATTCTGAATATATCTACATGTACAATTACTCAAAAAGTGAGGTTTCTGGTTTCCCCCATTGAGACTAATATTTGCTATGGTGTGTGTCTGTCCGTCATTCTTTCCGGAGAGATAACTCTTTTCAAAACCTATCTGATTCACTGATTTCTTCTAGAAAGTTTCTTAAATACCCGAGAACGCAAAATTCCAAATATCTCGTCAATAGCGATCTTCTGATCATAGTTATCACCTAATCTCTTAACTATGGAGAAAAATTTCAAAATACTTCAATTAGAACCAAATTTGGAGAGTAGGTGAATCGACCTAGAAAAAGTCGATAGCCGCGATACCAGCAGCCTGTGACCTCATCTTCATGCCCAAATAGGCGAATGTACCCAAAATGCACCCAAAATTCATGATCTTCGATTTCTATAAAAATTGAACAGAAGAAAGATTACGTATAATAGATTATAGAAACTGGTTTTCTTTTTTGAAAAGTCACCATATATGGCGAATATGATCGACTTTTTGTACAGACAAGAAAGAGGGTCCAATTTGTAAACTTAAGCTTTTATGGGCAAAAAACCCCTTCTGTCAAAGTTTCAGATCGATCGGACTTTTTCTTCATACAGTATTAGACATTTTTTGAGCGCGCGTTACTTGCTGGGGTCGCGCCCACCGGATTGCTCGCTACCAGCCGCCAGGTCAACCGATCGATATCGAATAGTTGGCATTCGCAATCACTGACCCATTTCCACTCATTTGTGTCTTTTTGATAGGAATATGTCTAAATATAACAATAAAAGATTGAGTTAGTTGAAAAAAAGATAAAATTTATATCTTCAACGAATAACTTTGACAAAAAGAAAAGTTGAAGGTTGAAAGTTAAGTAAAATGTCTTGAGACGTCAATAGATAGTGCTTTCTAACGATCAAATCAACCTTAAACTGTTTCAAACTCCTTCACACGTGCGCACAACGTGTTAGAGCGCGCCAGCCGGCTTCTTTTTTCGAAGTCGTTGTAGACGTAATATGGAACTATGTACTGCTTCTATTTTCAGTTGAAACTAAGTTTTGAGTTTATTACTTGTACTCTTGTACATAATCAGCCTGAAGTTCCGCTTTTCGATGCAGTACAGTGTCGAGTGGAGGTGAGGTGAGGTGAGAATCGAGTTCACCTTACATGTCAATTGGCAAGCACAGGCGGTCAAATTATATTTTTTAAAAAGTGAGTAGAGAAAGAGAGTAGACAGTAGGGAGAGAAGACAGTAGAGAAGAGAGTAGTACTTTCTGTTAAAAGAGTTTTCACATAACTGTCTCTCGAAAGTCGCAATGACTACTGCAGATGTGAGAATAGAAGAGTAGACAGAAGGTACCATAGTACTGTCTCTAGAAAGTTGTTGTCACCGCAGCGGGGACGTGAAAGTATACAAGAAAGAGAAAAAAAAGAGAGAGAGAGATAGAGAGAATAGGAGAAAGAAAAGAGGAGAGAGAAGGGAGAGTAGACATAACTGTCTCTCGAAAGTCGCAGTGTTAGTGATTACTGCAGATGTGAGAGTGAGAGTGGAAGAGGTGACGAGAGGTGAAAGTAGACAGAAGAAAACATAGTAATGTCTCTATAAAGTTGATGTCACAGTAGAAGAAAAAGATGCAGTAGACAAACAAGACCATAGTATTAGTATTGTCTCTAGAAAGTTGACAGCAGACAATAGAGAAATAGAGAATATATTACTGTTTCTAAAGAATATATAGGGGAGAATAGAACTGTGTCGAGGAAAGAGAGAGAGAGAGAGAGAGAGAGAGAGAGAGAGAGAGAGAGAGAGAGAGAGGCGGGGGGAGGAGGAGGGAGATAGGATGGAAAGTAGACAGAACAGTGTAGAGAAGAAAGAGATGGGGCGTTGTACATCTGTGAAACATGAAATAAGTGAAAAGAATCAGGAGAGATAGTTAGAAAAGACAAAAATGAAGCTACATATACAAAATACATGGAACTTGAACACTTCAACTACAACCCTTGCGTGTATGTATCTTCGCAAGAGTCATTAGAGAGCAATCAACTATCAAACATGCAAGACGAACTATTCTTCTATTTTTCTATTTTTGTATACCTAGTGCGGAGGCGCGCGACAGCGCGCCGGAGCGCTAGTCTAGTATATTAAAATTCGCGTACCTGTTTATTAGCAAGTTGGTTGTTCAAAAAACTGATTTTACAACATTTCGAAGCAAGACAAAAATTCCTTTATCCATATTTTAGTCCCTATCCCCCTTTCCAACGTATTTGCTAAAGTTGGTCGCTCGCCTTTCTGCAACAATTCTCTAGAGACAGCTGTTCGCATTCATTTCTACGGTACAATAAGAACAAATCGAGATTGAAGGTTGCAGGTGAACGGCCATCGACCAACACCGACGAGATTCCACGCGTCACCAGAAGGAGTTTTTTTTGAATCATATTTTACAGTCTATTTTGTGTTTTTGTGTGTTTTGTGTTTTCTCTTTTCAACGTTTTTTGATCCGCATTGTAAACATGTCGTCCGGGCCTCCTCGGGAGTCGGAAGGCATTCTCTGACTCGTGTACGTCAAAGTACTGCCATAGTAACTATTTCAGTACTACCATAGTACCGCCTATGGCAGTCCTAAAATTTGGTCATTAGTAATGCTATAGTACCTTACTAGTAGTTCCATAGTACAACGCTAGTGCCAAAGTATTCATGTTCGTTTATTGGTTTGAGCTCGTTTTCCTCGTCTGATAACCGTTTCCTACGTACATTCATTTCATGTTTCATAACTTCACAAAACAACAGAACGCATATCAATTTACACATTATTATTGTAGAAAGAGGCAATTGAATGGGTGGGGACCATTGTAGATGTAGTTTCAACTTTTGTATCTTCCCGCGTTTCAGCGTAAGTAGCTCCGAGTCCCCTGCTTTTCCGATAAACCGTAGATGCGTACCCTAAATGAAACAACATGTATTTGGAGTAAGCAAACACAAGTACACAAGAATACCATTCACAATGTCGTATTTAAATGTTCATTCGTATATCACCCACCTTTTTAATGTCCACTGATAGGCGGGGTGATTTTTCTCACTCGCCACTGATACTGTTGTTCGTTGCACACATCACCAAACTGCAACTTCTGGAAAAGAGAACTCTTGTAAGGGAAGCAGAAATAGCGGAAAATCAACCGCACACGAGAGAACAGAGAACGCGAGTGAAAAAGCTTTTTTGAAAAATACATTAATGTTCCGGTTTCTATGCCTTCGCCATTGTCGGAAATCTGGGTCATTAGTAAATCATACAACATACAACATACCATCATACAATCACACCATCATACCATCATACTACGGTATCATACCATCATACCATGGTATCATACCACCATACCATCATACCACCATACCACCATACCACCATGTTATTATACCATCATACCATCATATTTTCCAGCGTTTTCGGAAGCGGGAACGCCCTTGTATCTTTAACACACGCTTCACAGCGCGCTTTGTGCGGTTTACACGTTGTAAACGGTCTGGAATTTGTAAAACGGTCTTTGGTAACATCCGTATGTAGTCCTCGCCTCAGTCGGTTTTCTCTGTGTTTGAAAGAGCCCAAAACGTCTTCATTTGATTTCTATCTGAATAGATTGACCAGTAGTATATGGTACTGTATACATACGTGGGTTTTTTATTTGTCATGTATAGCCTGGACCCGGGAAGGAGTCACCAAGGAGAAGCAATAAGGTTGAGAGATAAGACACATTGTGAATAGAGAAGGAAATGGCAAGAGATGTGTTTATCAGAACTGACACCGTCCAGGAATGAGGCAGCAGCTTCGGCATGGACTCTGAATGTTTTTTTCTTTTGGTGTATTCTCGGGTGTTCCTCCAAACTGCGTGTACATGCTACGCATTTGTGACGCGAATCAGCCTGATTCTGCGTTCATTCGGATTGTACAATACAATAATCGGGGTCTTTGCATGTGGGAAGTCTTGGGAGAGCATCTTGGGAGTCAAACTCTCTCTAACCTTGTTCACGCAATGTGAAGATTTACCCGAGATGTGAGGATTTACCCGAGTTGTAGTTGTAGAGCTACTAAATTCTAGTTTCGCAAAATGGAAAGACTTATCCATGCACATCGTTGTATTTTTTTCTGAAAAAAGTCGCTGAGTTTGACTCCTTTCTGGTGGCACGGCGATGCTCGCATGCATATCCCCGCGAGCATCAAACGAGAGAAGGCGATTCTGCGCGAACGATACTCGCTCATTGAAGATGTGTTGACACTATGGGCTCCATCGGATCTAAATCAGAGTTGTGTGGCTCCTAGAAAAGGCTTTGCGTCCATTTTGTCCAAAGAAAGGAAGTCGATGGTCGGACGCGACTCCGACTGGTAGAATACAAACAGCGGTGGCTTCCTCCTACATACGTTCAATGCAATAGTTGCGTTTCTTCATTTCATCTTGAGTGTGAGAGTCGTTTTCGACAAGGGAAAGTAAGAGATGTTCGCGTCTCTCACATTCAAAACATGGAAAATGAAAAGAAAAAGTAGAAATAACAATGACCATGACAAAAAACAATGAAAATTTTAATGAAAAAAGCGACTGACGCGAGACGTGATATGAAAATGCGCGCGAAAACTTTTCGAAATCACGTGGTATGGTGGTATGGTGGTATGATGGTATGACAGCATTCATAGTTGTATGAGTGCAAAATTATGGTATGTTGTATGATGGTATGGTAGTACGCTCGTATGGTGGTATGGTAGTATGGTAGTATGGTAGTATGGTGGTATGTGGTATGGTGGTATGATGGTAGGTTGTATGTTGTATGATTTACTAATTGCCGGAAATCTGCGGTTTGCACTTTCTTTCGAGTTTCATAGCACTTTCTTTGTGTTTTTTTTTTTGACGAATACCGGTGTTAGGAGAGGTTTTCTCATGCTAGGCAAACTCTGATATCGTGTCATAGTTGCAAAACAGCAAAACAGTACCACTGTTCGTTTATCTACAGTAATGCAGTAGTAGCACTCTACTACCACAGTATCATTTGTAACTGAATGGACATAATTCACAATACGAATTGATAGGCCTCCACTCTTCTACTCTTCCTCAATTACATAACTCGGTATTATCGATAGCGTCTCTCAAGCGCAATCCAGTGCATATCAGTGAGTCTCATTACAAACTTTAGAATTCAAGATCGAAGATGGGGTATATGAGCTATGGCCTATGGATATGAAGCAAGTATGAACACACCTAGTTTTCTCTACCTGAGAATAGACGCACGCGTCCGCCCACACAGAAACCGGCCGGAATCCCTGGCCGCTACCTTCAATAAGATGATTAGAAGTAGCAAACATGCATTTCAATGCGTCCATTGAATTGCAGAACCGCAGAACGACCATGGACCATCCCAAGATCTTTCGTCACTGCGTTCTGCTCTTCTCTCACAGTTCCATTTCACCACGTCTCGCATTTCCCGTCAAAAGAACATCAGTCGTGTGTCAAAAATTAGCCTATATTACAACTAAATCACTTTATAATAATAAGGTATCTACTGAGCTTGAGCGGTCTTGCCGAGATCTTCCGGGGGCGTTTTGGGTTCGTCCCCTACAAACTTGAGTATGCCGGTTGCAGGTGCGATGCGCGAGGCTGTCACCATTCCACTCGACTGCGACACCGACAGTGACCAGCTAAGAGAGCAGCATCCGCTCGATAGTCATAACCATACTCTATCATCTTTTTTGACCAGACTTGAACCACAGTGCCCCTTCAGAATAATGGATTGTGTCAGAATCATCAATCGGTTTATAGATGACACGCGCGCACAGACATCGTGTCACAGTCCGATATGGAACCCGAGCTGTCCAGAGACTTCCGATGTTGACATCTCCCAACACGACTGGTACATCAACGTCCGGGCCTTGGAAGATCTGTCGATCGGGTGTGGTGAGGGAAGGAGAGTGGGAGGGAATGAGACAAACTGCTGCAGTCAGTGACTTTCCTGAAGCGAAGCGATGCAAGCGAGACAGTGAGGTACAGCCGTTGTCGATCATTTGTGGTGAGATCACTAGATCAGTTCTATTTTTATACTCGTTTACAAAAGTCGTTCGGATTCAAGTATAGTAGAGGTTCGAATCACCTATACATTCAGATGACAATGCGGAGATTCATCCTCCTCTTTTGAGCAGCGAAATTCGTCTTCCAACGATCGATTCCGGATGCAGTCAGTGCGACGCTGGAAGTATGGAAGACAGTATGAAAGCGAGGATTTTCCGTTACACATCAATCGTTCGAGGAGGTGCGTGGTTCTCCGGACCGTGAGGTGGAGGCAGTGCTGCGATGGCAGGTCGCGAGGGATGGGAGTGCAACTGCCACTGTGGACGTGGCAGACTGCTCCTGCACCATCGACCGACAAAGCGGTCAGTGTAGTACGCATTTTTTCCCGTCCGCCACAACCTCATTCCCGTCCTCATACAACACTTTTTGACGTTTGTTTTTCAAATATTTATTTTATATAGAGAAAAAACACAGAGAGAGAGAGAGAGAGAGAGAGAGAGAGAGAGAGAGAGAGATGCACGTGTTGCAGTCTGGTGGTCGTCTTCCAGCTCGTCTCGCAGTCTCTCGCCAAGGCGCAAGCCTAGGAGGAAGATGAGTGAGTACGTTCACTCACATATACAGTGGCGGCCAAAAAGGTATCACCTTTTGGTTTTTGCTCTCTAAACTTTTTCAAATGAAAGATAGAGCTTCTATCTTTCGCTCACCGTTTTCTGGACTCTATTTCGACCTAACACCATGTTCCATATTCATCCCAATCTATTCTCTCGGTTACAGTAGGCGGATTACTGTATTCACAAAATCATCATTTTCTCGTTTTTAACTTTGAAAAATTCCTGTGACCAAACCACACTTCCAAAAAAGTTCTATTCATCATTTTTGGGTGTTACCAATCATTGGGCATACAAAAACACCTTGATTTCATATTACATGATTGATTACTTGAACTTAAATAAGCAGTAAAGAAACAACATCAAATAATTGCAAAACTCCAATTTTAACAAACCCTAACTATACTATAAAATGATATAATGGTCGGAAACTCTCTCAGTACTTCGTTGGTTGTCCCATGTTCACGATAACGGCCTGGCAGCGGCGGCGCATAGAATCGATCAGCTTGTGGAGGGTCGCGAGATCGATCTTCTATCACTCCTGTTTCCTGTTCGAGCAATTCGAACTTCTCGTCTGCATTCTTGACCCGAACCGTGCGAGTCCGCCGATCGAGCTCTTCCCAGAGGTGCTCCATAGTTGAGGTCCAGCTACTGGCTCGGCCACCCCATGACTCTCTACTTGTCCTTGTTGAACACGTTCTAAGAGAAGATGGTGCAATGACAAAATTGGACAGATCTATAAACCGATATTGAAGTGCTTGGAATAGTGGTTCAAGTCATTGTTTTGCTGGAAGACGTAGTTCCGACTATCAGTCTGCCGAATCCAGGGCCGCACCTTCATGAGAACCTCTGAGAACGATCTATAGAACGATCTCCAATAGGTTGAGAAAGATATCGTGCGCGGCGCGGTCGCCCGCAGGGTTCTCTCGCGAGATCCGGAAGATGTTTCGATCCATAGTGCGAGAAGTGATCCCGGGACGGCCAGAACTTTTCGGGAGAGATATATCGTGAGCGTCGGAGTACTTTTTGAGCACGTTAAATACCGTAGTGCGGAAAACATTGAACTAGGTGACTGTTGCCGCGACCCTCCACAAGCTGATCGATTCGATGCCCCGTCGCTGCAAGGCCGTTATAGTGAACAAGAAACATCTAATGAAATACTGAAAAAAATTTCAGAACATCATATCATTTTATAGTATAGTTAGGCTTTGTTAAAATTAGAGTTTCGCAATTGTTTGATGTTGTTTCTTTACTGTTTATTTAAGTTCAAGTAATCAATCATGTAAAATGAAATCAAGGTGTTTTCGGATGCCCAATGAATGGTTATACCCAAAAATAGTGGGTAGATTTTTTTTGGAAGTGTGGTTCAGTCACAGGAATTTTTCAAAATTAAAAACGAGAAAATGATGATTTTGTGAATACAGTAATCCGCCTACTGTAACCGAGAGAATAGATGGGGATGAATATGGAACATGGTGTTAGGTCGAAATAAAGTCCAGAAAACGGTGTGCAAAAGATAGAAGCTCTATCTTTCATTTGAAAAAGTTTAGAGAGCAAAAACCAAAAAGTGATACCTTTTTGGCCGCCACTGTATGTACATTCAAAACAAAATGAATACTTTTCAAGAAGAACACAGCCGGGTATACGGCCGATTTTTTAAACAGTAATACAAACAATTTAAGCATGCTTTGCGCGCACGTAGAACACACATTTCGGTTGCAGTCTCGCGCGAGCATCCTCGCTTCGGGCGCAGTTTCGGGTCGGAGAAGCGGGAGTGGGAGAGGGTGATGAACGGAGGGATGGAGACGGACGGACACGGGGGCGACGAGGACGAGGCGGAGTAGAACTACTCCTCTATTCTCCAGATACCAACCAGTCCAATCACAAACACACTTCCTTTCTGTCTTTATCCCGTTTGTTTTTACGACCGGAATGTAGTATCTTCTTATGTTTCGCATTTTTTCATCTTCGTCTTTTGTTTTATTTTATAAAGCACCTTTTTTTCTCCCGAACAGACACTAAAGATCCAACCAAATATCCAGTGATCCAGTCACAACAGACCTTCTCATGTTCTGTTAGTTTTCGAGGCATAGGAATTGATAATAATAATTTTACTGCTTTGAACAAATTATGATATATTTGTCGAATAAGCCGACTATTATGATTGATTCGCTATATTTCTTTATCTGAAAAAGTGTGTGTAACTATAGATATTTTCTGCAGTGTAACCAGAGTAAATCTCACTTTTATGCTAACCTCATAATTTTATTCCTAACATTGTAAAAACTATTTTATTTGTGCACTGTCTTTGTGGTGGTAGAATAAATATGTTGTGTTTCATGACGAACGTGTATTTCAGTACTTAAATTTCCAGAGACAGTTTCAACATCCTGTTTGTTACATTTTCATTACAATTTTGGGTATCAAACACGCTGTTTGATAAGTGTAGAAGAGCGACAGGAAGTCCTAAGTTTTTCACTAAAAACTTCTCTTCTCACCAAAAAGAGGCGTGGCTTTTTTCGTGTAGTGAGCAAGGAGTGAAAGTCGCGCGAATTAAAATAATAGATTCTGCAAAGTAGAAGACAAGCCACAAGCCCGCCCCCTTCTCAAAACAGTACTTATACTCGGCTTTCCGTTCTGAATGAACAGTCAAGCATGGCCTACTCTCATCATCTCAGGTCCTCCAAGCACAAGTATACGGAATCGGACGATGGTGAGTCTTTCTATCTCTCTTCACCTCTCTCTTTTTCTCCTTCACATTATCTATCTTTCTATCACTATCGATCTTTTCTTTTACCTTTTTACAGTTTGAAGAAATTCGATGTTTCAGACGCTTACATGAGCGAGGATGGAGAAGACATTGAAGGTGGGTTAAGTTTGTGTGAAGGAGAGGCAGACATGGTACATCGGGTATGGATACTAATGAGCATGCCAACGTTGTCAGGAATCCACACCACTGGGAAGAACAAGGTTGCCGTGAACCTGCCCAGTCGCCGAGGTTGGTTATTGCAATAGTAGAGAGAGAGAGAGAGAGAGAGAGAGAGAGAGAAGGTGATAACTGGTTCACACTGTAATAGTGTCAGCCTACACGGCTGATGAAGGCTCGTCGCTCCTCGGCAACCGTCGGTTCCACACTGACAGGTCACTTTCATTTCTGCGTAACCCGCAGTCTTCACAGAAAATCTTCTCTTGCTTCTTTTTTCAAGATGTTGGTCAACTGCCCGCAAAATGTTCGCTTTTCAGGCTGTTCGTGAATCTGTTCCCGCTTCTCCTCTGCTGCTTCCTACTCTTGGCCTACGGCTACTTTCGCCACGTTGCCACGGAAGCCTCGATTCAGATGAGCCACCAGGAGAACATCACTCGCACTCACGAATCCGTCAACGCCGCTCCGAACAAGAAGGAAGCCGACTCGGATGAAGTGTCTGAGGTCATGGCAGAGATGCGGGTTGTGCTGTCTCATCTCGCGGAGCGTCTCATCCCACAGTGGGAGTGGGCAAAGGGAGACGCGACGGATCACCACACAGTCACTGAGGAGGACTCCGATGAGAAGTCGAAGCACTACTTCCTGCTCTCGTTTGACTCGGCCAAGAACACGGCAGTGATCCGCGCCGTGCCCGCTCCCACGACGGCGACTCTCTCCGAAGCCGCGCCCCATCGTCCGAACCTCGACGACGAGGGCTCGTTCGCCATCGCAGACTTCATCCTGGGACCGGACCTCGTCACGGGTGAGTCGAACAAGTCTCGGTAGCAGGGATGTACCGAAGTCGTGCATAATAACACAGTCCCGACTTCAGACCCGGACTGGCGCCGCGCGAAACGCGTCGCCGGATTCGGACCAGGCGAGACTACTGACGACACCCGAGACATCCAGGACAACCAGGAGGCGCCAGCCACCGACAACAAGACAGTCGAGATGGCCAGCGGTGCGCTAAAATGGCAATGTGGCCATGCATGAACACACGTTATGCTATAGTTTTATTCTGGGAAATAGTTGGGGCCTCTGTGGCCTCTGTGCATTTGACTACAGAAAAGAAGATACTCATTTTCCGTGCGGAACCACACACCGGGCAGTCAGTGAAAATGATCTCGCAGGCTGCAATTTTGAAAGCGCATGCCTATTTCTGGACGAAATTGGAGGGGTACGAGATCATTGTCACTGTTTGCCCGGTGCGTGGTCCCGCACGGAAAATGAGTATCTTTATTTCTGTAGTCAAATGTACAATTCCCCCAACTATGTCCCTGAAGAGAACTATATATTCTCTTTTGTTTTCAGATAAGGCGTCGCCGTCCGGCGCGATCAACCACCGCGCGGGTCGTGTCGACAGCGAGACGCGTGCAGCCGAGGAGAAGAAGCTTAACCAGAACCCGTCTTGCGAGTGAGCGTGTCCGCTGTCAGTCAAAATTGTCCTGAACTTGTCCTCCTTCCTCCCGTAGATATGTGATCAGTAATGCTCTCCTCACTACATGAGCAAATTTGTCTCGTTTTGTATGTATATTCCAGTTTTTTGTGAATAGTGCCGTCCTTGTCCTTTTTTTAAAAAAAACCGTTTTCAAGAATGGTCTAAAAAGTTACGTTCGGCATACCTCATATCTTTTTCATATTGGACCTATTTTAATGCAGTGTCTCTCAAAAAAATATGTCATTCGTTTTTTACCATTCCTTTTACACAAAAACATTGTCTTTTCTGAAACAATTTGAATAAAGTTGGTTGTAAAAGTAACAAATAAGGCGAATAGGACATCACACCATCACACCACCACACCACCACACCATCAACATAATCAGTCGTAGAGAATAGTGTGGTTGTGTTAAGTTGTGGTGGTGTGGTTGTGTGATGGTGTGGTGGTGTGATGGTGTGGTGGTGTGATGGTGTAGTGGTGTGATTTCCTATATGTGATGTGGGTGGTGTGGTGGTGTACAGCAATGGAGGTGTGGGTTGTGTGAGTGCTATGATGGTGTGATGGTGTGGTGGTGTGGTGGTGTGATGGTGTGAACTCCAGATTGCCCAAAATTCATGATCTTCGATTCCTATAAAAATTGAATAGAAGAAAGATTACGTATAATAGATTATGGAAACTGGTTTCCTTTTTTGAAAAATCACCAAATATATATGATCGACTTTTCGTACAGACGAGATAGAGGGTCCAATTTGTAAAGCGAATATGATCGACTTTTCGTACAGACGAGATAGAGGGTCCAGTTTGTAAACTTAAGCTTTTATGGGCAAAAAAGCCTTTCTGTCAAAATTTCAGATCGATCGGACTTTGTCTTCATACAGTATTAGACATTTTTTTAAGCGCGTTACTTGCTGGGGTCGCGCCCACCGGATTGCTCGCTACCAGCCGCCAGGTCAACCGATCGATATCGAATAGTTGGCATTCGCAATCACTGACCCATATCCACTCAGTTGTGTCTTTTTTGATAGGAATATGTCTAAATATAACAATATTGGATTGAGTCAGTTGAAAAAGACAAAATTTCTATCTTCAACAAATAACTTTGACAAAACGAAAAGTTGAAGGTTGAAAGTTAAGTAAAACGTTTCGAGACGTCAATAGATAGTGCTTTCTAACGATCAAATCAACCTCAAAATGTTTCGAACTCCTTCACACGTGCGCACAACGTGTTAGGGCGCGCCAGCCGGCTTCTTTTCTCGAAGTCATTGTAGACGTAGTATAGAACTATGTACTGCTTCTTTTTCAGTTGAAACTAAGTTTTGAGTTTATCACTTGTACTCTTGTACATATTCAGCCTGCAATTCCGCTTTTCGATGCAGTACAGTGTCGAGTGGAAGTGAGGTGAGGTGAGAATAGAGTTCACCTTACATATCATTTGGCAAGCACAGGCGGTCAAATTATATTTTTAGAACGTGAGAGAGTAGACAGTAGGGAAAGAAGACAGTAGAGAAGAGAGTAGTATTTTCTGTTTAAAAAGTTTTTACATAACTGTTTCTCGAAAGTCGCAGTGACTACTGCAGATGTGAGAATAGAAGAGTAGACAGAAGGTACCATAGCACTGTCTCTAGAAAGTTGTTGTCACCGCAGCGGGGACGTGAAAGTATACACGAGAGAGAATAGGAGAGAGAGAGAGAGAGAGAGAGAATAGGAGAGAGAAAAGAGGAGAGAGAAGGGAGAGTAGACATAACTGTCTCTCGAAAGTCGCAGTGATAGTGATTACTGCAGATATGTGAGTGAGAGTGGAAAAAAAGAACTGTTTCTAGAGAATATAATACTGAGAGAGAAAGAGAAAGAGAGAAAGAGATAGCGAGACAGTGGGAGAGGGAGAAGAGAGAGAAAGAGATAGAGGAGAGTAGAACTGTGTCGAGGAAAGAGAGAGAAAGAGGGGGGGGGGCGGGAGAAGAAGCAGGGAGAGGATGGAAAGTAGACAGAACAGTGTAGAGGAGAAAGAGATGGGGCGGTGTACATCTGTGAAACATAAAGTAAGTGAAAAAGAAATAGGAGAGATAGTTAGAAAAGACAAAAATTAAGCTACATATACAAAATACATAGAACTTGAACACTTCAACTACAACCCTTGCGTCTATGTATCTTCGCGAGAGTCATTAGAGAGCAATCAACTTTCAAACATGCAAGACGAACTAAGACGAACTAAAATATAATCGAGGAGAAGTATATACACAAACACAACTATAATCTGCGCAGTTTGGTGGGAGGGAGAATGTCTAGTAAAGAGAGAGACTTTTCAAAGGTCGTAGGAATTGCTACACGTATTAAGTCATCGGGGAGAGAGTTTCAAACAACGAAGGTCCTACTAATAAAAGTGCTAGTTCGGCTTGTGTTATCAAATGAAGGTACAATTTTATATTAATGTGAACTGCGAATGCGGGCGTGATGGAATAATTGCGAAAAGCCCAGTATAGTCTAAAATTGTTTTAGAGCGATTAACTCTATGTATATAAGTAACATGTGTAGACCCCCCTGACCAATTGAAACGATATCTATGGCTTTTTGCAAAATAGCAGCTGCTGTGTTGCCAAAATGCTCAAATAGATAATATGTTTTGAGATCATCAGCATCGTGCTTTTTTAGATAAATGCTCTGAAATGTTGTCTATAAAGATATTAAAAAGCAGAGGGCCTTGCGACACACCACAATTTACAGTGCGCGGTTGCGATCGAGTTTCACCAATCATTATTGATTGCTTCCTGTTTTTGAGATATTCGGAAACTTATCTCAAGACGTTGCCTCTTATTCCAAGCGAGTCTTTTTTTTTTTGAAAAACAGTTCGTGGTTTATGGTGTCAAAGTGCTTGTCGTGTGAGTAACGGGGTAATAATCGGGAGCGTTAGTTAGCTTGAGCGACAAGCGGAATGTGAGCATCAATAAGTTTCTGGATAATGTCATAAAAACAGTCAGCTGCTTGTGAAACCGATTTACCAATGAATAAACGAGTCCTGATTAACAACAAACAAACGAGTCCATGGAATATCATTGATAGCATTGTTTATGCCCTCCCAGTTTGCATGTTTATAATCGCGGAGGAGATGTGAGTTTGGCTGCGCTGGTACAGGGACGCGAATAATAATTTCGACAGGGAGATGATCACAAGTACTGTCCCGATCACAAGCTTTGACCATTCGGCCGTGACGTCACGGCCCGGGCCGTGTCATAGCGTGACATTTATTATATATCGTTATCTGATTAAACTAAAATCAAAACAAACAACACCATTGGCTTTCTCCCTTTGGCAAAATGTCGAGTCTTGGCATAAAGCCACGCCGCCACACAGTCACTCATCTTGAACTGGTAATAAGTCAGGGTAGCAATTCCTGGATGTGTTCAAAGTGGTCCAAATTTCAAAAATAAGATGTCATTTTACTTGTCTCAACGAGACAAAAACAGTGCATTAAAAATCGTAGCTGGTTTCTCAAATAACTCCGTGCGCAAACGAGACTGGTCTGAAAGCGTGGACTTCATGGTGTTAGTTGCTTATGTTCTTATGAGACCTCTTTTTGCAGCTCTAAATGTTTGTGACAAACTGAGAACAATTTCAGATTGATAAATTTTGAATTCAGGAAGTTGAAGTGGAAGTCAGATATGTTATCGCGTCGCAGTCTCGCCCGCCTGTGGCAGGGCACAGCCAGAGAGACGCGACTCCTCTACGCCCCGCCCCCTCCCCTCTCGCACCGGGTTCTCGAAACAAGACTCGAGTATGAAAACATAGCGGAAATCATGAAAACGAAATGCTGAAACAAGATTATAATAAGATGGAGTGAAACATGGGATGTTCAGTAGTGCAGTTCCCATTCCGATCGGACGTCATTGAGCCAGTGAAGAGTGTTTGGATCGAAAGATGTCAAATTGAAACAGCCACTTTACATTGAAATATCTCGATGAATGAAATAAACTTTACTATAACATTTTGTATACAGATCAACAATATATAGATAGGTATAAATCCAGAAGTTTGTTTATCTATACTCAATGTGACTTCAATCACAGCGGCTTCTTTTCATGCTGAATCGTGTTTCTCACATGGACACCTGGGTGTCAATTTGAATGATGAAAATGAGATTGAAATGTGCATTCCGGGCAAATCATGCGTGCTGAATTTATTGGTGTTATTGGTTTATTTTTCGTTTGATCAGATAACGATATATAATCAATGTCACGCTATGTCACGGCCCGGGCCGTGACGTCACGGCCGAATGGTCAAAGCTTGTGATCGGGACAGTACTAAAGCGCAAGGTTCATCTACAGTCAGAGGCGTCTCCCGTTGTACGACATCCACTCGTACGGCTATGTCTACGCTCGATTATTCTTCGACCTCGCTGAACACGAAATGAACGTCGTCCTCCTGAAGAATATGAAGGATTGTGGTTAGCGGTGGGCGATAAGAGAATAAGACCTCAAACCAGTCGATGAGATGCGCGTCGCAAATTTCCACTGCTACGTCGGCTCTGCGAATCGAGATGATGAGAAAAGAACAGTTCTTCAATGACTTGAGGGAGGTGTACAAGAAGGAGAAGGGGCGAAATTTATTTGCGGCGAATTAACTTTTCTTGACGAACAACGTTGACGTGTAACTACGTAACTCGGAGGACACTATGTATGTATTTTCTAAGTAAATATCCAAGTTACCGATAAGTTTTCAAAAACGCGTTGCTCTTTTTTTAGCACAATTGTTTCTGCATGTGTGCGGTTTTCAAAAAGATTATCACTCAACAAGACACGTTGTGTGATAACATGACACGAGACGAGCATATAGCACTCTGCAACTTGTGCTGGCAACAAAAAACGTGATAGCCTGATAGCATTACTGAAAAAGCGCGTTCCCCCAAGTTTTTGTTCACCAGTTCACCGAATATATACAATGAAAGTTAGATTAAACATCGAGAATTACAATAGAGATGGTTGATCTACAGCCGGGTGAGTTGTATGGACGGCCGGTGTTCGTGTTCCATGTGCAGCAAGAGGGGAGTGCACTCGCCGCCTCGAGTAGACTGCCGAGCCACGTAGCGAGCAAGGATGAACAGACTGAAATGCAATGCAATGATACACACCAAATCTCGACAGCTCTTTCATTCTTACAACCGATACACTAAACTAAATGGATGGAACTGGCGAACTGGGTTTACAAATATCAAAGAACAAATGCGTGTAAGTCGTGAATAAGTTGAACTGGATGTACGAAACAGAAGGACATATTCAAATGTGATATTTAATATCTCACCTGATTCCGATAGACACAATGACAATGGGCAATATGATGAAGAGTACAGCTTCGTTGTCACTGATAAGAGAGGGGGACGAGGGGGAGCCGTGCATGTATTTCTGAACCGGCAGCTGGAAAGAGGAGAGAAGTGTTTTCAAGTCGAATCTATTCAAGTCTCAACTCTCAACGGACTAGTGTTGCTATGAGACAATGAGAAAACACGATGAAACGATTACTCACCCTCTTATATGGTTCTCCCCTTTCCCTCGCTAGTCGCATATCATGTTCGATCGCATTCTCCAGCCAATAGTCGACTTCCTTGAAATGATAGGCGGACTGCATAGTATAACACTGAAATGCATTCTCTTCTCGAAGTGAATAATGAAAATCGAAAGACGACGGCTGAAGTACCTTTGAAACAATATGGCGCTTTGCTTGGAATATAGCGTGGGCACGAGTGGAAAAGCTTCGCAAAGTGGATTATAAGTGTCGGCTACACTTCAACGCAAAGAAGGCGCCAAAACCACTGATTATAGACTTGATTATAGATTTTACAAATAATTGTCGGTATTGAGGATTGGAGATTGAACACGCAAAGTTTTGTTAAAAAAAAAGAAGGTTGAGATGTATAACGTATAAGAAACAACATATATTTCTTTTTTATCGCATCACAAAATCCGATTGATATGACATTGTTGATCTGATTTGCTACAGAACATAGAACGTGATTTCATAATCGCTGCATTACTTCTCCTTTGCAAACTCCTTAGCGATCTCCTCCTTTGTGCATTGACGCTAAAATTAGCATTGAGAGAGAGAGAGAGAGAGAGAGAGAAAGAGAGAGGGAGAGGGAGAGAGAGGGGGGGGGGAATGGGACGTACCGTCTGTTGATAGAACCATATTCCAGGAACGACGACGGAGAAGACAAATGCGACCACCCAGAACAACATTGCGGGAGGGAATGAACACAAAATTTCTCCTGTTTTGTCCTGAATTTGTCATTTCTCCGGATTTGTCTAATCTAAGTCTAAAAACAATGCCACTTTATGCCAAGATATCGGATTTTTCGATTCTGTGTTTCTCCAAGTGAAAACAAACACATTTGCAGGAACCACTTTTATTCAACTTGCTACGTGGACATTTGGGTGGCAGAGTGTTGCCGAGGTGCTTAGACTTGAGCGTACTGGAAGTTGAAGTTGTTGCCAGCGCACTTCTTCAGAGCAGCCAGCTTCGGCTTGCCAATGATTCCCTGAAACGGGGGCGGGGCTAGAAGGAACGGAGCCGGAGAGGGTCTTACCGCCACGCAGTTGTAGATCTGGGCCATCTTAGAGGGATTCAGCTCCGGGTCGGAGGCTTTGATCATGTCTTGCATCTGAAAGAAAGATACTCTCTCTCTCTCTTCCCCCCCTCTCTCTCTCTCTCTCTCTTCCCTATATCTCTCCCTCTCTCCCTCCCACTCTCTCACAGTGGCATCCAGAGTGCACGCGCGTCCCTTGATCTGAGCCGACGCGATGTTGTGCATCTTCTGAAAAAACAAAAATTGATCTATTCTGGAATCTGTGAGTCACCTGAAGGTACTGCGTGAAGCACGGCTTCATTGCGGTCACCGTGTTCATCGTCGTAGCCTTGCTCTGAAAGAGGATGAATGAGAAAAAGAGAGAGAGAGAGAGAGAGAGAGAGAGAGGGGGGGGGGAGGGACCACCCACGTCGATGGCCTTGAGTGCCTTGTCGCATGAGGTGAGCACTGGCAGGAGGGTGGCCACTCGTGACTTGGGGTTCAACGAGTTCATGATTGTGTTCTGGATGTCTGAAACGTATCCATGTGTCTGATGAAACATATCCATGTGTTTGAAACGTATATTCTATTCTACCACTTACCGCCAACAATCGCCGAGATGTCCTTCTTCTGACAGCACTGCTGCGCGAGTGACTTGGCCATCTCAAACATAGCATTCTCTCCCTCTCCCCTCTCTCTCTCTCTCTCTCTCTCTCTCTCTCTCTCTCTCTCTACCGTCTCTGCCTCCGCCGGCTTGGGGAAGGAGGATACGAGCTTGTTGATCTTAGCTCCCATGGCTGCGGAAGGGGTCTGTGCTGCTGCGAGTGAGCAGACAGAGAGAAGGAGGAGGGGGAGACGGCACATCTTACTTAATGAAACTTTGTATTTGACTTAAAGGGAGTGTACACTCTGAATTCCGAAGTTGAGTTAGCACCGGGATGTGAAAATATGTTGAAAACGACTCAGTTTTGTCAATACAACTATTTGCTGAAAACGTCTGCAAGTTGGTGAAAATTAAACGCAAAATGTATCAAAATGCAGAAATTGGTGCCAATTGGTGCCAATTTTCAATGTTCAACAAAAATTTTCACCGACTTATAGGTATCTCCGACACATAGTTGCATTGACAAAAGTACATCATTTTCAACATATTTTCACATCCCGGTGCTAACTCAACTTCGAAATTCAGAGTGTACACTCCCTTTAATGGTAAAGGTAGCCCTCCGATTCAGGAGGGAAAGACTATGGCACTACACGATTGTGTTTCGACTAACGTAAGTAAATTATTCACATGATAAGTTGAAACCAAGTGAATCAAGTTAAACTGAAAAAAGAACAGTCGATTGTTGAGTGACTACCGTTCGCTACCTCCCCCTTTTATACGTGTCTAACCAATTCACACGGGACACTAATCTCATGTTCGGAACGTGAGATTTTCTCTGTGATATCTCTGATACTTCCTCGTTTGTACGTTGTTGTTGTTGAATGGTTCTCTCTTGTGAGAACGCAGTGATCAGATCACCAAACCAGTAGATTAGAGTAATACAGTGTTACTATGGTACATTGTTATGTTTTCTCATTCCCGGTATCAATTTCAAAAAACGAACTGTTTCTTTGTATGCGTTTTTGTAGTTGAAAAATACTTCCTTTTCAAGTGAAGTCAATCTCAAATCAATAATACATTTATTTAAATCTTCAAAACTCTAAAAATCATTAGAAATCTATTATTGATATAAACATAACAGAACAAGTGTGGAAACTGATGAAATGGAAACGCGTGCGTATGTAATAATTATAGATTGAACACTTGCGAGCGAGTACATCAAAACTAACGAGAGCACCGAAAGTGAGCGAATAAATTTTAAATGTTTGTGAAGATGAAAAGGCAATACGAGTCTATCAGAATGATAGTAGGCGGGACTAAAAGGGGCGGGACTAGTCGGGGGCCGGAAAGACACTCTTTGGGTGGGGGAAAAGAGAGAGAGACAGAGACAGAGACAGAGACATTTCCTGAGAGACACTGTGGGAGAGAGAACACCGTGTGGCGCGGCCCGTATTGTGGATCAATGTGGGTATACGGTAGAGTGGAGAGGGGTACGGTAGGTCGGGAGAAAACGGTAGTCTTCGCGGCGAGACTACGCGTGCTTCTCCTCGTCGTCCAAGTTCACGTCGCTGAAAATGTGATTAGTGGGCGTGGCTTAGATGGGCGGGGCCTGGGGGGCCTCACTATGTCTCGTCGAAGTGCTCTCCGTCCTCATCGTCCTCCTCTTCCTCATCCTGCTGCATCAGCGCTTCGTACTCTTCCGCACAGTACCTAGAGAGAGGGGCGGTTAGAGAGAGAGAGAGAGAGAGAGAGAGAGAGAGAGGGGGGGGGACGGGGGGGGGTTAGAGAAAGAGAAAGAGAAAGAGAGAGAGAAAGAGAGAGAGAGAGAGAGAGAGAGAGAGAGAGAGAGAGAGAGAAGGGGGACTCACCTCTCCCACTGGCTCATCTCCTTTCCATCGTCCGTGAGACTCGGCTGACTTCCCTCCTGCGTCTCTTGCACGTAGAACTTGCGCCAGTTAACGAGAGTGTTGAACAACCTGTATGGATTCATTGGTTGATTATCGATTGATCGTTTCACCCACCTCTCTGCGTGGGCGGATTTCTTGAGGTCGGCGAGTGCGAAGTGTGTCTGCGCCTTCGGACAAATCGCATCAATCAACTGAAACATGCATATGTTTCATAATAGGAATAAGACGAAATGCTAAAAATCAACATCAATTCCTCCAGAATTTAGAGTTCCTATTTGAAGAAGACTATCATTGAGTGAGTTATTGAAAGAGAGATGTAGGACCACCCACGTTGCACGCGACATCGCTGAACTGCATACTGTCACAGTTGTGCTCCTCCAGCTTCGCAACCACCTGAAAGTGACGTCATGAAGTTTTCAAGGTGACTTCATAGTCAATCGATACGCACTTGTTTGTAGAACTGCTCCATCTCGTGTAGGGAGATGATTCCGTCTCCATCTTCGTCGCACACTCGGAACCAGTACTCAACACTGAAAAAAGTTTTACATATAGAAAAATCAACACCGGGCACGTAGAAACAGTTTTACTGTTGACGATTCTTACTTAGCGTACTGGTAATGTACGAATCAAAACTGATACACACCTCTTTGCACTCTGCTTGTCCTCATCTGCCAGTAGTAGCTGTGTGAACTCCGCCAGTGTCATCATATCCCCCGCACCCTTGGCGCGCACGCAACCGGAACGGAACACCCGGCGGATCACTCGAGCAGGGAACGCTGCAAGTAATCAGGTTATCAGATCTATAGTGGGTTCCCCGTTCTCGCGGTAGGCGAATTATATTTGGCCAAAAAAAATGACGCAGACCGATGAGAAAATTATGTAAATGCACCTCATTCCATCAGTGCCAATGAATATGTCGATGATTACGGTATTTCGAGAAAAGATATTTCAATTCTGAGATCATACGTTTGTAGAGCGGGTCAATTTGTATACATGTGATAAGTTTGGTCGAATTTAGACAAGCCGTTGAAGAGTTATTTTGTGATAAGTGTATGCTCGGTGGGGAAACTCCTAGATTGTAGGTAACAATGTTTCAGTTTTTAACGTTATTTCATCCTCAGAAGTGTCTCTATTACGCACAAGTTTGATATCGATCGATAGCATCACTTGATTCCAAGTTATGTTATAAAGTAATTCAGATCATGCTAGTTATCTAAATTATGAGAACCGAATTCGGAAAATTGCGATCATATAGTTGTAGCTATGGTATCGATACACCTCTCATGAAAAATTGGTATGATTTCATAAACTTTGAACGAAGTTATTTCCAAATGTAGTTCAGCGCAATTTGATATCAAATCCAGAAGACGGTAGCTAAGGAGTAATTTTGCATTCCATTTCCATAATTTTTTCTCAAAAATGACACCGGTCCATCGGTTCAGATAGTGCGCAATGAACTAGATAGCAACCTTCGGACGCATCTAGTATTCGCCTGTGCATAATAAAAGAATGACGATTCGCAACTTGCCTACCGCCAAAACGGGGGACCCACTATATTACGTCATCCTGATTCTATGACGTCATCTACTCACCTCCCTCTGCGTGTCTGGCGAGGTCGGCTTCGGATATGAACATGTCATGATCTTCGTCCAACTCCCAGAACTTGCAGTAGATCACGTAGAAGTGCTCGTACGAGAAGAAGTCCTTCTCCTGAAACATGGTGACGTCATTTATTACCGATTGGTGTTGTTACTCACCACATTGATGTCTGTGAGTGTGTCGAGCAGTCGCATCTTCTCGATGAGGTTCGACCGTCTCACTTCGTCCAGTCCCATTCGACCGGACCACGTGCGCGCCACGCGCCAGAAGATGCGAGTCGTCACCTGAACAAGCGATACGTTTCATTGAGCGTTCATATTGGAACGACAATGATGAAGTTTAAAGTCTGGATGTTTCTCCAATATCCCCGATGACTGAACCCGATTCAGATAAAAAAGTAGTTAGTTCAGGTTGCTGCAGGGAAGACTCACCACGTCGACGTATTTGTCGTGGAATTCGACTGCGCCAGCTACGAAGTCGAGTGCGGGGTGGGAGAGGACCACGTCGTGTACGAGGTCCCACAGGTCGCGGGGGCGGAGAGAGCGGCACGAGGGACCACCGAGGAGGTAGAACAGCCTGCAACAAGGGATACTCAGTGAATGCACATACTGCACCGGGTCTGGCATGCGTTTTGCTTCGACATTCAGACATACTCGAAGTATGTAAGTATAACTGTTTTGCATGTTATTTCGTAGATGAGTTGTTCTGCCTTCGCCCCCACCTCGCCGCATCGTCCTTCGCCCTTGTCTCCATATCCGTCCACATGCGACGGAAACCGTCAGAATTCACCGCGCCGGAACCCTGAAACACATGTGTTCGTAGACGTTTCACGCCAGTCATAAAGTTTTCTGAGCGTTTTTTCAACGAATTGCATGTATAGTGTTTCACCTCACAGTCATCAAGTTTCAATATACATTATACATGATCTGATCGATATAATCGATACTGACCTGACTGGCCCTATCGAACACAGCCCTCTTCCAGTAGATGGGAAGATCGGCCGCCGCGCATATGTCACCCATTTGCGAGAGAGACGCCTGAAAATACAAACGAATACGTTACACATCCAAATCTTTATTGTGAATTCGTTTTCGTGACAATTTATTGGCGCGATTTAATTTCCGACCCACCTTGTCCCCGCACTCTCGGATCTTCTGGAGAGCCGCATCCAGCAGAGACTGCCTGTTGCCGGACTGCGGCTTGCCGAATGGGAAGTGGAACCTGAATCGATCGGGTGAACTCATTCTGATCAGCATTCTGATCTATTCTGATATACATTCTGATTTTTGATCTATGATTTCACTTCCTACTGTGATTTCCTTGTATATGTACTCACTGTGGCACGTTCTCCTTCCGCCGGAGAGTGTTGGTGTACCTCTGTGGCTGCTGCACTGGTTGAGGCTGCGGCTGAGGACGAGGCAGGGTCTTCGATGGGTGCAGGGGCTAAACGGACCATCTCCCTCTCTCCCCCCTCTCTCCCTCTCTTCCTCTCTCTCTCTCCCTCTCTCTTACCTGATGTTTCTCTTGTGGCAACACACTGGCCACATGGTCAGCCACCGATGGGGCGATCGACTCGAGTATGCGAGTACCCAGTGCAAGGGAGTCGTCGGAGGGAGTGCTGGAATTGTATGAAATGCATGTCAGTCAATTTGTATAAACACTTTACGATTGTTGTACTTGTGCCCAAATTCAACATACAAACTAGTTTCATGATTCCGTTTCAGCTGTACCTGTACTATATAAAAAACCGAGTGTTCTTCATAAGTTCAATTTGTAGTTTTAATAGGTTCGTGCGTAAAAAATACACTTGACAATTTCCCACCTCGGCTGCTTCCTGGCTCCATTGTATTCCGATGTCGATTCTCCGAAGTCGACTCGCTTTCCTCCGGTTGAAATGACGATGTTGTGCTGCTCGTCATAAGCCAGTGTTGGCTCCCTGCAGATATATGACTTCAGTGACTGCGATGACGTCATTTTTGTTTTCAAACTCTTTCATATTGTCATTGTTCTGAAGTGACGTCAATTGCGTGAGATCTTTCAACTGACTTGCTCTTGTCTCAAATTTTCTTTTTGACGAACACCTGTTCTTGTCACAAATCTCTCAACATTCAACCAATCCATGGCTGCGATTTTTTTTGTTCTAGAGTTTGATACGAGCAACAACCTAACAAAGTGACGTCACGTTTAGAAATCAGTAATTCACATGTCATCAATCTGGCTTTAGACAATCAGCTGATCCACTGCACGCCAAGACGCCACAGCAGGGGCTATGTTTTGTGTAAAGCGGGGGAATCGACCAGACAGAGACGAGAGAGTGTGCGATTGCGAGAGCGCCAGAGAAACATGTGCAGCCGATAACAAAACGCGAAAAAGCTGGCCGCAGCGAAGTGACGAATCGATGCGAACTTTGTTGACCGTGATAATTTATGATAACTGATATGACACGTATGCGTGCGCCAGTGTCTGGCTCGAAGGGACACTTCAAACGAAAACTGCCACTCACTTCTCCTCGGGCTCGTATGTGGAGAGATCCTTGGATGCCCTCTGTATGGGAGAATGCACAGTGTCAACTGACGATCGAAGACCGGGACTCTGAAATGAAAACGGTAAGATAGTAAATCTAAACATTTGAAAAGATCATCTGAAAGAATGCTTTTGCCTTTTAGCACACTCACTTCACACTGAACAATTGAACTGATAGATGTTGTTGTTAGAGCACAAACGACACCACATGACCACATCCACTCACTTTTCAAACAAACACAAACACACGCTACCGTACCCCGAACACGAGACTGCGCTCCCTTGGCTCCATACTCGTGATCCTCCGCGTCAACTGCTGCATCTGGCGGGCTATCTGGCTGCTTCTTCTCCGCGCCTTGGGAACGGGTCCGAACAGTGGGAGAGGGGGGTCCGGCAGCCAGAGCGGGGTGGGATGGACGTCGCGCGGACTGCGCTCAGTCGAGCGACGCTCCCTTGCCCGCTGCTCCATCATAGCCTCCATCCGTTCCTTCCTCTCCTCGGCTGTGCGTGGGCGGGGAGTGGAGCCATATGAGGGAGCGAAGTGGGATGCCTGCTCCCTCTTGAGGAACACGGCATAGCAGCCCTCGTAGGGTCGGTCGCGCGGTCGAAGCGGCACCTCCACCATGTCTACTGATCAGTGGATGAGAGAGAGAGGGCTGTTGTGCGGCGTCTCTCTCCCACTCACTCTCCCCCCCCCCCTTCTCTCACTCTCTCCTCCCACAAATCACACCTGGTCTCTCTCCCTCCACTCCCTCCCCTTGCCCCATTGCCTGAGGGTAATCGGATGTCGGTGGTTGAGCCCTGAGGCGTATACTGCTCGGAAGCATTAGATTGTTAGTATGTAAGCGATATGGGGGACGGGAATAGGACGCTCGCTGAGTGTTCGCTGCGGTATGATTGCTTGTTGTCGCTCAGAATAAAGGTGGTTACTGGTTACCGTAGAGTGAAGGGTACATACATAGTTGGGGGCAGCATAATTTGTTCTTGACCGGCAGTCCCTACGTATTCATCCGGCATGAACAACAGTAGTACCCCAGTACTATCAGTAGTTGAACAAACAAATGAATACACATCAACATCAGTCAAATCAAAAGAGGTCGTAAAACAGTAGTGCTTGATAGAGTCGAAGTAGGATTCACCAGCAGCAACAAATGTACCCACATAAAATGATTGAGTACTCACCCTCTTCTCCTTATCGAACACCTTTCGCATGACGGCATCTATGAACCGAGTCCAGCTCCTCTCTCTCCTCGTTCGAAGCCTCGCCACATCCGTGATATTGGCGGGAAGGAAGACACTCTCCCGATTCTTGCCCTTCCTCCCCTTCCGACCACGCAGCATGCACCCGCATCCCACCGCGTCCGGCGGCGGCAGGGCGGGGTCTAGGTGGGCGGGGCCACGACGCAACTCCACTGCGCCGACCATAGCTGCAGAGGAGAAGAGGAGTACACTGTGCGCGCGGATTCCAGAGCCGGCAAATCGCGAGCGAACGTGAAATATTGCTAATGGGAAGACGTGAAAAAAGCGAGAAGAGGAAGAGAGTGAATACTTTGAAGTGAAAGAACGTCTAAACAATGAGTACATTGTTCGGAGTGGGAATATGGAAAGGTTGTGGGAATACGGAAAACGAAGCCAGTACACGAAGATATAAAAAGAATGTAGAAACGCAATCAGTAATTCTGTCTTCTTTACTTCTATGTTTTAAAATATGGCGAAAATGCGATATACTGGAATGATTCTAGCAGACGAAATGTACATAGTAGAAGATTATTCCAATATGGACATTGTTTTTGTGTCAATTGTGGCTGAGTGAGGAATCAAGGACCACCCACAAAGTGTTCAGGAATAAACAATCATGGTGTATGATGCATTCTTCCAACGGTAACACCACAAACCCATAGTCTAAACACACAATGCTGTTTTTCGAGCTTTTGTGTCAAGAATGTGATTCAACATTCAACTTCTGCACAAAAAGAAAGTGGTATTTGCGAAAATTCGATTAGCGCGAGCAAATGATTCATGGATTTTTGGTGAGAGAAAGCGAGGGGCGCATAGCTTTTCTCTTTTCGCTCAGAATGGTTTCTTTAGAAAAGAGGAGATAAATGAATGGAAGGAACACATGTTTCCAATTGGTATACGGACGAGAGGGAGGCAGGGAGATAGAGAGAGAGAGAGAGAGAGAGAGAGAGAGAGAGAGAGAGAGACGTGCCTGATGAGCGAATCTTGGGGCACAATGGATGGGCACGAGAGGGGAAGATGGTCTAGACTGGTAAGCCACAAACAATGTTATCTCGTAAGCACCTCGTCGCTATTTACCTAAACATGTACCACTGATAGTGATTGTGAAGAGGAGAGAACTAGTGGTATTTGCCAAATGCCTATCACTTTCGAAAAGACTTCGCACATGGAATGGGATTATCTCAAATGTTGCGTAACCGCCAGAGAAATGCTGATAATCATGGGCTTATATCCTATAATATCCGAGCAAAAGCAAGACACCTTTGCAGAAAAAGAGACGTCGCATTCGGCGCAAACCAGTGAACGCGTTGTGAAATAGATAAATGCCAGCTGATAAGGGACTGAATCGCGAATCAGTAGAATTATCAGTTCTGAATGAGCATAGAACATGTCGCCAAGCATGCAAATAGGAAATAAGAATCGAGCCCCGAATTTACGAGATTTTAGACGATTGCCGGAAGAATTTCCGTATGTGAAGAGGCGACAACCGCCGCAATGAAAAAAATGGAGCGCGCAAAACTTGTTTGTTCATAAGCCACTGTGGGGCTGGCGACAAAACAACACACGTCATTCGGAGGAGGGACCACTTCCGGTGGGTTTGTACGATATGCAAATGTGAGCGTGGGAATATTCACCGATTCAGACAGCGGGGCACAAAACGTCATTTTGAAGTGTAGTGGCGAAAGAAAGAAAGAGTGTAGTGTAGTTCGTGTAAACACGAAATCCACTCGATGCTTGGGTCAATCGGGCGAGTGGAGTGAGGGAAGACGAGAAAAGACACGTAACTCCATTTCCAGTGAGAAAGAGCCGAAAGAGAGAAGAACCCGGATTTCAGCCAAAAGAGCCTTCAGACATGAGGACTTTTTGAATAAATTGCGCGGGAGTGAAATCATTGCGGAACCACGAAGACTCATTCCGGAAGCGGAAAAACGGACGCTGAGTATTTTATAGAGGTGGCAAACTGAGGTAAACGGAGAGCAATGGGCACGCAATGCGCGGGATGAACTAGTGTACTCTGGCCCCGAATCCACATTTGATACACTGTTTGACTAACGCGAGAGAGAGAGGGAGAGAGAGAGAGAGAGAGAGAGAGAGAGAGAGAGAGAGAGAGAGAGAGTGGGATAAGAGGGACAACTCGGGTTCTCTCCCTCTTCCGAACGCCCAGAGATACACGGACACTCGACACTCGGATCCATAGTGTTCAGTAGTGCCGAGTCCAAACACTCGCCTGGACTGCACGAGAAAACACTCAACTGACCATCAGCGGCCACAGTGGAGCCCTAATGCGGAAGAGGGCCGAGAATTGCGTGTCTATGGGACTATGGACCAGGCTGGTAATAGCTTGAAGAACACAACGATCAAAAGAATGGGTGAAAGCGAAGGGAAATACAGCTTCCTGAAACAATTCGCACATGGGCGAATGCTGCAGGAGGGGGAGAAAACAAGAAACATGTGTAAACACACATATGCACGGCATAAGCAGAATTAGGGGGCGAGAGAGTGGCGAGACAGCGTGCATTTGAAGAGGGCGCGGGATGGAGAGTGGAACTGGAATGCGAGGAGAGCTCCGGGCACCACTCAATGAGCCGCGCAGAGAAAGTGGAAAGAGCGGGGAGAAGAGAGAGGCGCAGACAACTACTCGAGACCTGGAGACTATCGATTGTATCGATTGATTAGCGAATACTGACACCCGGCTGGATTAACACCGTGGCAATACCGGTTTATAGTGTTCCGTGGTGCAGCAATGGGCGTGGCAGTGGTGAGATTTACAGGAAGACGGTTGGAACAACACTGGCTTGCCGCAGCGACCGAGCATTTTCACAATGGAATTAGGCTGCCTCGCAGTGGTGAGGGGAAGAAAGGGTGGCTTCCGGATATTCGAGACACAAAACAACACTTGCACAAACAACGCGCCCGTCCGCATTACTATGTGGCTTTTTGCAGGCAGAGATTGTCAGACAGGTGGGGGGTATAAGCTACACCCCCGATAAGGACACAGGTATTGCGTCAGCTATATATGGTTACCACCCGCGAAGCGCTAATCAGGTGAAATGCGAGGGCCCGCCCACGGAGGTTTGAGCAAATAATAATGAGTGGAAAGAGGAGAGAGTAAAGGGGGAAAGGGGAAAGCGTAGCCTGCGTTCTTTCGTTCAAGTGTGCCGAGAAAGAACCGAATTGTGTCACATGACAGTTCGGATATAAGAGAAGAGGGAGAGAGAGAGAGAGAGAGAGAGAGATGCTTGAAAATAACAGTGTATAAAGTTGCAATGTGATGGGATGGAGGAGGGGGCTAACAGCAAGGAACATACACCAGGAATGCATTAATGTTCAGATCGTGTAAGCTAAGACATCAAAGGTTTAGCAGCAAAAGTACACAAGTCGGGATTGCAGAGAACTGTTACAGAGAGAGGGTGTGTGTGTGAGAGAGAGACAGAGAGAGAGAGAGAGAGAGAGAGAGAGAGAGAGAGAGGATGAGATAGAGAGAGGCAGGAATCATGTGAAGCTCGCGTGCGCGGTTGTGGCATGGAAAATTCATGGAACGAGCGGCTGAAAAGCGGCAGACTGACTATGTGCCACAACACATGATACATGGACAATATCACGGGAAGAGACCGAGACGCGGACAACACATTGTTATGAAAGGGCAATGGAGTGTGGGAAGGGAAGAAGGAGTGAGTCACTCGACTGCCGGTCAATGCAGCGACAACGCACTTCAAATGGCCCCGCTATCACTCCATTCCAGAATATTACGGCAAGCAAAAAAAGGAGCGATAATATATCAGGAGATGAGGGGCGCAGTCGACGCGTTTTTGAAAACAAAATGTGGGGTGGGGAGCGGCGGGGAAAAACGGAAAGGGATGGTAGGGGCAATGATGATGGGAATTGATAGGACACACACACGAGAGAGAGAGAGAGAGAGAGAGAGAGAGAGAGATGGGGAAGGCGACACAAATGTTCCAATCTGTGGTCGCCCACCGCGCACAGTGCTCATTAGCTATGCAGGAATAAGCCAAACGCGAAACTTGAGACTCAAGGGGACAGTGAGCGAATCCTCACAAGTAGAAGACGCTGAAGGACACTCGAATCATGCAGTCTGCACTTTCTGGACTTCCAAAAAGCTGTGTGAGGGAGGAGGAAGGGTAAATGGAACAACCTCTCTTCCTCTCTCTTTCCCGCTCTCTTAACACGATAGTCGTAGAAAGAGATGGAGAGGGAGAGTAGGAGAAAAGAGAGAGGCGAGAGAAGATACAGTGTGACGTAGGAAGCGTGGTCAATTGCATTTTGCATTGCATTGCATTGCAGTGGGATAGGAGCGCCGGTGGAAAGAAGAAAGAAAGCGAAACCCCACAATTGAGCGCATTCATCACCACTTAGCAATGCAGGCTTGGGTGAGAAAATAAGGAATTGGAAGAATCGCGGGCTGGGAACGCTGATGGTAAATAGTTATGGGGCGGAATCGTATACAACAGGGGAGGGGAAGTGAGAGCGGAGAGAAAGCAAACATGACTGTAGCGAGACGTGACTCACATCTTCCACAGCTGTCGCATATAGATAGATAACTGCACACTAAAACGGTTCACAGCGGTCGTATGTCAAAAACGTGCCCCGTTGCGCACACTTCGATTTGGAGGAAGGAGAGAGAGAAAGAGAGAGAGAGGGGGGGGGGGGAGATAGAGGGGTGAGTGTTTCTTGCAAGACAGGTGTGAGCCACAGCGGCTCTACTTTTTGTGCGCGTTTTGCAGTATACGTTTGACGACTGGCGGTTCATACACACTCCAATTGCCTACACTTCACGCCTTCTCTCTCTCTCTCTCTCTCTCTCTCTCACTCACCCTCTCTCTCTCCCTCTCCCTCTCCCCCCCCCCCCCCTCACTCTCTTTCTTTCTCACTCTCTCCTCGCTCACTGGTGGCCCTGGAAACACCTGGCGTGGTATATTGTTTTGCAGAATAGTCTCGTGAACTTTTTCTATCCGAACTCTCTGAACTGAATACATGATTGTAGTAGATCATTAGAACAGTAGATCAACATATTTCCCGCCCAAGACCATGCTATTTCTAGACAACGAACACAGCTTGTCGGTACAGATTAGGGTTAGAGAGGCTGGCACGCACAAAACAGAAGAGATTCAGCCTCTACACAACATGTTTATTGGGCACACACACACTCGCGTTAGTACAACACTCTTACGCGAAAATGTAAAAAAGGGAATCTAAAAACAAACCTGATAGTGCTGCACTGTCCGCTCCACGAGAGCCGGTTGGCCATTGAGGCGAGAGTACCTGAATATGCAAATGAGGGTGACGTCATGGTCACCCGGAAGACGTACCTGGTGGTAGTGACGGTGGTGTGTGCATTGGCGCCTCCCCTGTCTACTTCGATGACTGGTTTGGTGCGGAATACGGTGGCTGAGGGGGACATAGCCATCGGAGCAGGCGAAGGAGACTGCAACGGCACAGGGTTCTGTACTTGACCATGCTTATACTACTTGTATTTTACATTTTAGAAAAACTATGACGATTCAGTTGAGAGAGACTAGAAAACAACGGTGATGAAAAATGCAAATGTGATCCGAAAGTTGTTGGTATATTACAATCTACCGGAGTAGTATATAGACAATGATAAAGCCGAAGATAAGTAGTATGAACTAGACAGTACCCGAGGATCTAGAGGGAATTGAACAATAACAATTTAGCTATTGCCACGTAATGAACTTATTCATTTACTCGTGGTCAGAAGAAAACAACCTGTTTTACAGAGATCGCAAAAAGCTGCTAATCGCAAATGCTGATGCTCAAGAGTGAAAGATTCATTGGAAGAGGAAGTGGCTGTCAGAGGAAAATGAATATGTGAGGAGGTGTCTGCATTCCGCAGTTCAGGAAGCGGATCATGTGAGTTCGGAAGAGAGAAATGCCCAGCTGCATGTACTGTCTCACACAGTTCCCGTCGTCCAAATGACAGCAAATGATCGGATTGTCAACGTGGGAAAAGTGATTACGTCTTTGAATAGGACTGTGAATGAATCTTGTTGACGAGCAAAACACCGTATGAAACGCTTTCTGCAGAAGAGCGAAATGATCAGTGAGCAGTATTATGTAAGCGTGAATCTGTTCAGAAGGAGCAAGAGTAAGCTTAGGAAATCAGAAGGCCTAATAAGGAAACGTACCCTCTCCCAGCCGAAGGGGAGGCTGGGTGTGCCTGGACGTCGCTCGAAGTCTGATATGCGAGAGGCTACGCTGCCATGCTGGGGCACTGGGAAGGCGGCCGTGCGAAGACCGTGCCTGGTCGGAAGAGGAGAGATCTGCAAGGGAGAAGGGGTGAAGAAGCGGGGGAGGGGTTAAATGTAGTAGACTCGTCGGTTTTTTTGGCAATATGTGTTTTCCACAGTAGTTTTTTAGTATTGGAAGTGTTGAATTGTTGAATAGCAGATGATGGATCCGTCACAGGAGAAAGATCAAGTTATCGGAGAGATTAGCAGCGACAGCGACTAATGTGATTACGGAATACTAACTACTAAGTTTAGTTCGGATTAGGATGCGGATTAGGAGAGGGAGGATGTAAAGAACAGAATTCAAAAGTCGGAAAGGAGACGTGTCTAGTCTGGCTAGCGGATCAATGCACACACTACCAGTACAATGCTTTGGGATGTGCACAATCGGATGCCCTGAGGCAATCAATCACTTCGGCTGGTGGGATGCGGCTGTTTCATGTTTTCTGCTGCCTACGCGCGCGTTTCCGACACGTTGACAAGTACAGACGCGTATCCGGTGACAGGGAGAAGAAAACGAGGACTAGACAGTTGTGCAAACCATTCAATGAAAAAAACGAAAGTTCTATGCTCTACTGACCCCTGCCTGGTATAGCTGCTCCTTGATGTTGTGCTTGGGTGGAGGGTGGGGCAGGCCCGTGGGCACGTTGTACGCCGAGCCCTCCGAGTCTGGAGACGTCGAGCGCAGAGAAGGGGCACTAGATTGAAATGGTACAGTGAGTAGTATGTCAGGAGAATGATATGCGCGTACCCCATGGACGCGAAGTGTGGCGGTGGCGACAGCGGGTTCTCTTCAGTGGGGAACCGCAGCAGGCCGGCCCGCCTCGGCTGGAAGCCATTCCTCTTCCCCCCAATCTCATCCACTGCCGTGTCCAGAGCAGCAAAGTCGGGCTGGTTGCGAGACTGCGCGTCTTTCAGGTATTGCGCTCTGTAAACAAGTTGTTTACTGTTTATTCATAAACAAACAAACACCCAACCTTCTCGCGGCGACAGCTTCCCCGCTGCCTCTCCGCACAGGTGTCTGGGGGGCGCCGGTGGGGGTCATTCTGCCATTGACAGATGTCCCCATCCGGTCCCTGTCCCTATCCGGAGTGTCTTCGTGCAGCATCTGCAGACGCTCCGCGGCAGTCAGAATTCTGAAGTGATGATGTGACGTTGACTAACTTAGAATTTCGTGATCAATCGATAATCAATACGTACCGTTGCGGGGGCGGACTGGCGGCCCTCTGTCGAAGGAGACTGCCCTCCCAGAATGATCCCAGACCGGGCGGCGCCTCGCTCGCCCGTCGCTCCATTGAGTGGAACATCGAAGTGACATCGCCGTTCGACGAAGACTGTGATAAGGAAATAAGAAAAGTTGGGTTACCTGGCATTGCTCCACTACATTAGTACGAAAATATGTGCTGTATGTGAAACGTAAGGATTAAGAAGTTTCATCGAATGTTTCGTTTTGCTGGTAAAAGGATAGGATGCATGGCTTACCTTTGAGAGTGGTCGTCTGGGCAGTGTCTGCGAGTATGTGGGAGAGGTGGGTGACGTCAGCGGAGACGGCTCGCGGAACCGGTTCTGCATCTGAAATGGTCAGTACATTTATCAAATGCTCACTAACGAAGCTTACTGAATTAATAGCATGCTCACACTTTTCCGTTTTACAAACACCGTGAAACGTATCGGGGCAACAGGAAACGTACCTGGGCGAACGAGGAGCGCCACTCCTTGGTCGATCTGTTCATGTCGTCTTCGTCTTCGAAGAAAGTGTCGAGGACGGAAGTATCAATGGACGAAGGCTCGTACACACTGCGCTCCAACGGGCTCTGAACAGCCCACTCTATCCAATCACACATTGCATTTCCGCGGGTATTTGAGATTCAGCGGCGGAACACGAAAAAACGGACATGCATGCTCGCTCCATTTCCTTGTTTCTAGGTACTGGACCGACCTGGTATCCTCCAAATCGGGGGCTGTCCGTCTGTCTTCTGTGGTGCAGCTCGTGTCGATAGAAGCTCTCTGGTTCGGGCCACTGAAGGGGCGAGGCGCGGTCGTCGAGAGAACGACCCAGAGACTGCTTCGCCGACGGGTACCTCAACACACAACATCGATCAGAGGACATTGTCACAAACAAGATGAATCAACGCGGGAAAGTGCTGTCTGGTGGCAGAGGGGCATACTACTGCCTCACTCACGCACGCAACTCTCTCTCGAACCCTGGGGCGATCGATCGAATCACCCTTCATCCCTCCCCCGCCTCTCTCCTCTCTCTCCTCTCTCTCTATCTCTCTCCCTCTCTCTCTTTCCCTTCCTCTCTCCTCTCTCTCCCTCTCTCTCTCTCTCTCTCACCTCTGCAGCAGACTGAGCAGAGCGGTGGAACTCTGCGGCGATCGCTCTCTCAGCTGCCGCCCGAGACGGCTCGTGTGTAACTCGCCGCCCCCACGGGGGTCCTCAGCCGGCGCCTGTGCGTGACCCCCGCGGTGCTGGTCCGGAAAGGCGGCGTCGTGGTGCTCTTCGTGAAACGACTGGTAGCCCTGGTAGGGCTGTTCGGATACTGTCAGCTGCTGTCTGTAGTATCCTCCGTTGGGGAGGTCGATTTGTCGAGTCTCCTGGTAGCCTCCTGGTTGACTCTGGTGGTGGAAGGAAGGAAATGCCTGTGGGTTGAATGCGCGGGAGTCTGCGGACTGACTCCTGTGGGTTGAGGGGAAGGAGGGAGTGGAGTGGGGAGAGGGAGAGGAGGGCGCGTTCGCGTATTGTTCGAAGAAGCGTCGGGTCTCCGATGGGAACTGATAAGGCACGCGCCGGCCAGCGGGGAAATCCGAAGACATTCAAGCGAGCATCCAAGATCCACACAACAACGCACCTGAAACGCATTTCATACGTTTTTAATGTACAGCAATTTCGCGAAGTGTGTAGATATTCAGGCAGAGTTGTTCTATTGATTCACCATCAAAGAGATATTTCTGTCCCATTAGGCTCGCAGGGTGTAAGCGTTCCCATCGATACCAATTCGCAGTGCGTGAAAAGTTGGCGGTGATTCCAGTCACCTAGACCGAGAGAGAGAGAGAGAGAGAGAGAGAGAGAGAGAAAGAGAGAGAGAGAGAGAGAGAGAGAGAAATCAAAAAGGGAGATCTCGAGAGAACGGCTTTATGGCCTTTCAACAGGTGGTGGCTTGAAGCAACACCAATTCATTCGTTTTCCTCAGAAAAATGAGAAAAAAGAGTGGAAGACGGATAAGAAGGGATGGGATTTATGGTTCACATAGTTTTTTTTTCGAATTGATAGCAAGCGTTCACTATACGAGAATGTTTGTGATATGAAAATGAGTGTGTGATCAAAAAACTGGTATAGCAAACACGATAGTGATTCACAGTCATGACTCAATACACTCGAGTTCATGAAAAAGGGTTCAATCGAGGAAATGCGGATCGGGAAATCAATTTCGCAAAACGCGGACAAGTCACAACAAATCAGTTGTCATCAAAGGTAAACACCCGAAAATGGGCAGGGAGAGAGAGAGAGAGAGAGAGAGAGAGAGAAAGAGAGAGCGGGGCGATAAATTACAATAACGCCGCCACGGACGATTTATGGAATTGATCAGGGAAAGAAATAGAACCTTCGAATGAGATCAGAACAGAACACCTTATCGAAAACTATGATGAAAGTGATGTCCAGCCGATGCACAGCGAGAAAAAGTTATGTACCGACGTTTCGCTTATGTACATATCATCAACATCATCAAGGAAATCATCCTCATACACTCATACTGCAAGAACTTGCGAAAGAGAGATGAAACTTATTCGAAATGAAGAAGACATACAAAAAATGTGCGGAACTCGATTAAGCATCGGCGAAAAATAGGCGAGAGAACAGAATGGGTTGGTTGAAAAGCGCACGGATGGAAAGAGGGCAGAAAGTGAGAGAGCGGGAGAAATGACCAACCGCCGCATACAATGTTTGTCGATCAGATAGACTTTTCACCCCGCCGGCCAGCTATGATTAGCATGTGACGTCATCGAGTGGATCAATCGATAAATCGATATAGCGTCGCGGGACGGATCAATGCGGGAGTGCGCGATCGGATCGCCCCTGCGGGCATCCCGCGCGTTGTAAGCCCGGAGAGCACGTGGTCAGACACACGGCGAGAGAGCGCGCGAGTGGGAGTGGGGCAGACATAGAGGGGGTTCAGAGAATGCGTGAGAGGGGAGAGGGGAGAGAAGGGTCAGAGTTACACTTGGAAGGGAGCCATATCGGCTGGCAGGAGGGAAAACAATCGAGTAGAAGTAGAGAGGGTGGGAACAACGGAATGGGATGGGTTACAGCGAGAATGCGATATGGTCTCGATCTCTCTCTGCTCTCAAAAGTTGTTTCCGTCACCACCATTCCTGAACATTTATTCACTAATGTCGAAACCTTTTGTTGTACATTATTCCCCCAACCCCGAAAACTATTCACAAATACTTTTCCATCAACTTCATCTCTGATGAGACTCCGGGTTGATGGAAGGCTCAAGTGGTAAGATGCTAGGAGTCGAAACCACTTGATCCAAATTCGCGTTTTCTTCGTGATTACTCAATTGCGTGTTATTGATGGTGTATATGCGCGAGAGTGGCAGTAGGTGTTGACTACTGGCAGAGATTCGCAGCCTTCCACCGAAAAACACGACCACTCGAATATTCTATGCACAAGATGCTCTGCGAGTGACTCGTGGGCGAAAAAGGAGAGTTTGTTTTGCGTTACTACGACACAAGCATCCAAGAAAAGAACGAAACATGCAAAGCTATGCATGTTCTCAAAATGCGCAACTCTTGCAAATGTGCAAAATGCACACTTTGTACAACAAGTACAACAAGAACCGAGTAAACAGAGTGACAAGGTGAGGCAGGGTGTGTGTGAGAGTGATCCACCGGAAAAACTCGTTTCCGTTTGCCAGGTATACTCACTCACTCTCCTCTTTGCCTGAGGGCGGGTGGGTGAGGGAAAGGATGGATGACACGGGGTGAACATATTTCCAGCCACCTGAGAGAAACACTGCTGACCGAGAGAAGACACAGGCGCAGTAATATGCTATGTGCGGACTACTTCCATGTTTATTACGCAATAAAGGGGTTGAAAGCGGTTTCAGGACACAAAAAGAAGCAGGCACAAAGCTTTCTGAGACAGTAAAACGGCGCAGCAAATTGAGAGCAAAATTGCGAATAAGAAGTGACAGAAGAGAAAAAAGGGTGGTGGAATCAGAGACATCAACTTCCGAATCAGTGCGCACAACGCGAGAAAAGTACGGGGAACATTCACGGTCACGGATTAACTGAAATCAGCACACGACACGAAAAGAAGAGAACAGGAACAATTATGAAAACAATAAATTATGAACACGCAACATAGTGTAATAGTATGTAGTAAGAACTGGAATATGTCAGTAGGTTCGAAACTTTTGAGAAACGGACGGACACGTTTCTTTTGCTCGCGGATTTATCCAGGTAGTCTCTTCTCTCACTCGCCGCTCTTTCTCAATTTACCCAGGTCAATGGGCGAGAGAGTGGCTAGAGAGCACGCGAGATCGAGAGAGCCAGACACTCCCGCCGAGAAACTCCGAGTCGTGCAAGTACTTTTGTGATTGCGAGAGCAGCGAATTAGCATTGTAACAAAGACGAGAGAGTGCGGTTCAGCACGCGATCAGCGAGAGAGCGCCAGACGGCGAGCGCGCAGCCAGCCGGGAGTCGGGCAGTCGGAAGGCGTTCACTTATAATCGATAGCCAAAGGGCGGATTGCGAGCAGCCGAGATTCATCGGGTGGGATTTCGGTTGGAAGAGAGAGGGTTGTTTCGAGTATCTCACTCCCTCACACACATGCAACACTGACGCACACGCCCACACACACACAAACACATGTAGTAAACAAACAAAAAAGTAAACAAGTAAACAACTCACGAGTGGGAATCTTGTTAGCCCAACGTGGCGGGGGGAGGTGACATGGTAGTCATCGAGGGCTGCGTAGGAGGGTTCGGGGTCGGGAGGAGTGCGGGTGGAGGAAGAGGACGAACTAGAGACAAGAGACACATCATATTACTGGAGACATCCAGGTTGTATTAGTAATTAGTGATTGGACTCTTTTGAAACGTCTACATGCAAAAAAGAGGATGAATTTGATACGTTTCATTGCAACCACCATGCCAATGAAGTTCCTCGAATTCTGTCATCGCAATATTTGCAGATTTGATGAAGAACTTTTTTCTTTGCCCGATATTATTATGACAATTCAAATTCCCCATCCGAATTTCGCCGATCACATCGTTTGTTAGGTATTTTTTTGAATTCTGCTACAATGATGAAGAGGGCGATAAAAGGTCTCGAATATGGTTGAAAGTAGCACTGTAGCGATACTCTCGAAAATCACAAATGATACCGACTTATATGCTATTCAGGCTTTGCTGTGTTGAGACAAAATGAATTTTTTTTTCGTGTTTTCTCGCATACGTTTCACTGCCACTACATCATTCAAGGAAACATTGTAGTTTTAATGTTTCTATGTAAAACTTGAAAAAAAAATAAAGAAACAAGTTGTACTGACTCGGCATTGCTTGCCTGCGCGGAGTCGGAGTGTGTCTGGACCGAACCGGAGAGGATAGCCTGGCGGGGAGACACCATGCTGCAAGAGGGGTGGACGGTTCAGAACACCACCCACATAACATCACACATACTCTCGAGGCACCGACCAATTCACAAACTGTCGTGTTCAGTTGTGAGCAGATCGGCACTCAGTTCACCCACCTCCTCTGTATCTGTTGTATGATCATCTCCCGCGGGGAGAGGACACAGCCTGGTGTTCCCTCCTCCCTGCCTGCCCCACTGGAGAGGGGCCGCTTCGGACACGGCAGACCTTCTGTAAGAATGTCTTCAGTCAGCTCCTCGATTCACATAATGGTAAACGCTCGGTACCATGAGGAACAGATTGGTTTGCATTGCGCAATGAACCCTTATAGAATATTTATTTGGCAATCGTCAATTCATGCTCCAATATCGCTGAGAACAACCAAAAACAGGTAATTAGGAAATGACTTGGCGAACACTAAGAAATATATAACCCACTGGGTGTCTTTCTGCTGCTCGGCTCCGCATCTTCATTTGAGAGAGATGAGAAGTCGAGATGGAAGGGAGACGGGGAGGAAGCCTGATGGTACGACGTTCAATCAATAAGAAGAAATAACAATATTTTTACAAACGAGAAATTAAGATTCATGTTCTCGTGTTTACGTCAAATACGTTTCTCCCAAGACATATAAAATGGAGGGTTAAATTATCGTCAATACCAACCGACACCCGTTTTTTTAAACAAAAAAAAACATATAATTAGCGCTCACGTGTTTCTCCTCGATGAAATATCGGATGGCTAGACCACGGATGAATCGGTTGATGCTGCGACGCGTGATCTAACATTGATAAGCAAATAAAAATCTATCTGATCGTTATGGTGAATGCATGAAAGTACTCACCTTGAATCGCCTACTGCGATAGCGATGTCCGCCTACCAACTGCGTTTCCTCCATGTCTACCGGAGATTCCTATATTGTATAGGTGGTATTAAAGAACGTGAACAGAAGTAGCAGAGAACCGCGTATAATACGACATAAGACAAATCGAGTCCATTACTCGCTGCTGGGAGGGAAAACAATATGACAATAATCATAGAGAGAAAGGGAGTGGCAGAATGGCAAATCCGAACCTCTCTCTCATTGGAAAGAGAGAGAGAGAGAAAGAGAAAGAGAAAGAAAGAGAGAGAGAGAGAGAGAGAGAGAGAGAGAGAGAGAGAGAGAGAAGGGTGCTCCCTTTCAGGCGAATGGGGCGCAGGTGTGTTGGGTGAGGGAGGATGAATAGAATAGGTAATGACAGGGACGGCAAATGAGCGACGTCCATGTAAGAAGAGCCCTCCACAAACAAACATCATTGATTGCAACTCAACATTACTATTATTCAAGTGCAACAGAAATAACGCTACAAAGAAATGGTGCTAAACGCTTCACACAACGATATTGATTCGCAAAATGTAGACAAAACGCACTGCTATGTAGGATAAAAAATATTTCGGTGGCAACAAAGAGGATCGTAACGTAGAGCTCGGAATGTAGTCTAAAAGATACGTGGCAGGGAGAGGACACGAAACGAACGCTTGAGAATGAAAGAGAGGGGAGAGAGAGAGAGAGAGAGAGAGGGGGAAGAGAGAGAGGAGAGAGAGGGGGAAGAGAGAGAGGAGAGAGAGGGAAAGATAGGCGTCGGGTCGTCATGGCTACACACTGGCCAGTCGTTGAGGTGTGAACGAACAGATGCGATGATCACTGCAATTTGCATAAGTGCCTTCAATCGAACCGAACACAGTAGCTTCAGTCAGATAGTATTTGTCAGGTAAAAGTAGAGTGAATAGGTAATGAAGTGGAAGAAGGGCAAGCCCAGCAAAAGTGCAATAATCAGATACGCTTTTATTTCTTGAGGCAATTTAGTAATTCCTGGAAACATTACTACGTCTGATTGACTTGACTACCAGACATTATTGAATAAGAAAAAGTAAATAAGATAAGAAAAAAGAGGAATTCACTCACCCAGAGTGTGAGAGATTGAGATAGTTATAGAGAATCAGAGGCTCCGATGCCGGGAAATGAAAGAACACTTTCTATCGAGATTGCGAAGTGTGTTATTCATGGGAGCTGAAAGTGTATGTGAGTTAAGCATGCATCAGACGTCAATTGAATACCATATGAGAGTACCCATTTGCGCGACCAGAAAGCAGAAGCTCGAAATGTAGCCACACAAAAAATGTTCTCTCTTGCGTGCCGCAGATTCGCTAGATTGATTTTTCAAACTTGTTTCCAATAATTTGGCACGTTGACCACGCAATATTTCTCTTCTGCCATAGCTGATAAGCGAAACTTGTTCCAAATATTTATTTTATTCATTACAAAATACGAGTAAAATCATTCATCAATGATCAATATAGCATCTTGCGTTTTTGTAGGTATGTAAGTGATACAATAAGTGAACGTAATAGCAATCATTTCTTATTACAATGAAAAACACGGAACATTGTTAACAAAACGACGACTAGGAAATACGAGAGAGAATTGTGGGTGAAAAAGAAAAGTGAGAGTGAGTGCAGTGTATGAACATAAATGTGAATGGCAATGATGGTGAGGAAAATACTGTTCAGTTACAGTACGATATCTACAGTGTTTAAAACACAGCATTCAAACTACAGTAAGCCTAGAGTGTGACAGCGAGGACGATTCCAATGGTAATGAGGACAGCGAGAATGACAATGGGTGCGAGGATGAAATAGCAGAAGACGAGACAGCAGCTGCGGGGGTTGTCCCTCCACTGAGAGAGCGGCGGACAACCACAGCACCCATCCTCCTCGTCCTCCTCCTCCTCCGATGGTCCGCCACAGCAGCCACATGGTCCGCACGAACCCAGTGGACCACACAGACTGCAACCACGGGGGGTTAGAAAGCAAACCGAGGACAGTGAGGTCACACTAGAACTGTAAGTGAAAGTCGTTGTGATTAGTGTGTATTAGTGCAAACACATTGTCACTCGTCACTCCAACAGTAAGAGTGATTATTAGTGAGTGATTAGAGTTCGAGGTTGAAGTAGAGCCATGTGAGTATGCATATCAATATGATAGCGATGATAATGGGAATGAGGGTGCACAGCCAGAACTTGAGTTTGTAGTTGGGGGCCTCGGCACCGTAGTACGAGGTGCGGTTGCGTATTCTAGAATACCATGAGAAGTCATGCAGTGAAAAAAGTTCCATCTGATTTTCAAATCACTGTGTAACTGCATACATGATACATGTTCATGCGTTTTTTGTTCATTCAGGAATGTCATCTATCATACCTGTAGTTGGCGTCTCCGACCCTCTTTTTCTGCTTCTTCCCGCGTGGCTGTCTGTCCATCGGCTCCGCTCCGCGACCTAATCAGAACAGTTAGAATATGCAAATGAGCTCGTTTTCCCACCTGTGAGCGGACGACGTTCGGGGTAGAAATCACGATCATCATCTGGGAAAGAGGTGCGGTGATATACGAAGGGAAGCCCCGCCCACCCAAGCTCCGCCCCAAGCCTCACCTCTCTGTTCCTCCACGGCTCGGGGCGACTGGAATGGTGCGCGGGGGGTGGGCGCGTCGACTTCGCGCGAGTTGCGCGCCGCCTCGCGTGACTTGCGCGGCTCCGCGTCTCCCGAGAGACGAGACGGACGCGGCTGGTACGCAGGCGGCTGGAGTATCACATTGTATAGTCACAAATAGTGAGTGTTGCAAGTTGCTACATATTGGTGTGATTGTTAGGAAAACTGTGATGAACATTTTAAATCACTCATGAAACGTACTTACAAACGTATGTGGGAATCGAACAATTTTTCAACGTGTTATTCAGGAAAATAACACGACTGACTCTCTGGTACTGTGCGTGTGCCTGTTCCTCTCCCGCCATGTATCCCTGGCCTCTTCCCTCCGTCGACGGGCGTTCACCACTGTTCCGGAGGATTCCACCCCCTCCCCCTCCTCCCTCTCCCGACTGACGAGCAGGCTGGGTCTGCAGGGCCTGCAAGGAGTGGATGAGAGAGAGGGAGAGAGAGAGAGAGAGAGAGAGAGAGAGAGAGAGAATGAGAGAGGGAGAGGGGGAGAGAGGGAGAGAGGGAGAGAGAGAGGGGAAGAGATAGAGAGAGAGAGAGAGACTCACAATAGGGACCCTCTCCACCCTGGCTGGCCGCTCGCTCTCCGTGTCCCAGTCGCTACCGTAGTCCTCGTCCCGTCGGTGCGGGGGTGCCGTCGGTCTGATGAGGGAAAATTGAAAACTGAGTTTTACAAAAACAACAAGCCTTCAGACTTGATGTACTAGACACCAAGTTTTGCTTTTTCTGTATATACACTTAACATACAAGACTATACACACAACATACAAGACTGCGTCTCTGGTTCATTGAAAATCCGTTCAATTACGAGTAAGTTTCACCAAAATTATAAGACCACTTTGAGCAAGTTACTCTAATCAATAGTTTTACTCTGTTGCCAACAACTCATCTTTACCCTGTAAAATGAACAGGTGTTTATAATGAAAATGATGTCACGCACCTGTATCCTGCCTGCTGTGTGGGGTCGGGATACCTCTGTTCATAGGGGGGCAGCTGACCCTGCGGACCCTGCCAGGGTGAGAGGCCATCAGAGGTCGGGGCGAGAGTCTGCTCCGGCTAGAACAAATAGTTACTCACAAACACTTTGATGGATCTATCACATATTGCTGAGTGAAACCAATTATCTCCTGCAACCACTGAATGCCATTTCAATACAAGGTAAAACATATTTCGTATCATCTCCGCAGGTATCTAGTTTCTTTTTCATACGTGATACTTCGCGAATCCTCTGGACATTGTTTGATTCAACACCGTAAATCTTAACCTATCTTTATTCTTTTGCGCTTACGAAAACTTTATAACGTGAAGCATACTCACCCCTTTCTTGCTTCCGAGATGCACTCTGACCTGTATGGGACTGCCCGGCTCGCGCATCTCGGGAGGAATCATGTACGTGTTCCTGCCCTACAACATCTTCTATCAACACACGCACTTCGCGTCTCACCCACCTGTCCACTCTGTCCTCCTCCCCCTCCTTCTCCCCCCGCCTCCCCCTCTCCGGGCACAGTCTCATAGACGACTGCCCGCGGCTGTTGCTGAGGAGCAGGCGCCACCGGAAGGTTCTCGTATCTGACAAGACAACGGCAACTCTTTTTAGAACAATATAGTTAGTATATGAATGTTCCAGCAGTTCTCCTGTTCAAAACGTCCCGCACCATTTGCGCACAATGTTTCATACGGAAGCGCTCAGCGCTTGTCATTTGAGATAACGTAGAGGTTAGGTTTTACCACATCGTATGCAACGTTATGCACCTGGAGAGTATATAACTATTTTTATTACTCTATGTAGTTACGTTTCACAAAATTCATATATATGATTCAACATTTTTCAAGATAATATAGGCGGATTGAAGTTTTCACACTTGAAATGAAATATAACTCCGAATTGATTCCGAAACAAAATACCTTGGCAGCGCAGCGGGTGCCTTCTGTCTCGCGCCGTGTTCCAGGTAGGATCTGGAACGACTACAGTGACAAGTGTATTCGTGTCGGGACCCACCTCCTCTGCACATCTTCGCGCGTCTGCCGCAGCATCTCCTCACGGGCACGCATTTCACGATCGATCTACAGTCAGCAATAAATCAATAATTCAATATTTGTCCACCGTACCATCTCCTGTTTGGAGTCTACGGCACCCATGAGACGATTGGGTCGAGTGGACTGGTCCCGCATCTAGACACAAAATTATTTATCTTTACACATACTAGAAACGTGAGTCTAACGTTTCCCTAATGTTCCAAGTTTGTCTCTCACCTGTATGCCGGCTCCATTCTGTGCCTGCCCCGGTTGTCCGTAGGTGGTCACCACCTGAATGAGAAAAGAGTGAAAATCTGAATTCTGAAATCGACAACTGTAACTCTGCCGTACCGTCTTGGAGTGTTGTCCACCGGGTGGCATCTTGTTAATCACAGAGTACGCCTGAAAACTAAACGTTTCGCAAGTATGATATGTATGATGTTATTTGAACATTTGCAATGAAATGAGATATCATATATTTGTAATTGCACGTATGTATCATTCCAAATACCAAATACCCACCGCGTTAGGGTCCTGTGTGGTTATGGTGCGAATGACCTGAAAGTTTGTGACTTACAATTACATCGGGATGAACATAATAAGTAACAGATCTGCGGGTATCAACAAGTGCGATTACTCTCCAATCTCTCTCTTATGCCGTGCTATGCGCAGTGGGGCGAACCTGTCTCATCAATTATCCCATCGAGAATCGATAGCATTGTCGCAGTTGTTTCTCTTTTTCATCTCCCGGTCACACCTTCTCTCCAAGGCCTATCATACTAAATCAAACCGCGCAGAGAATGAGAATGGGTGATTATAATAATGGGTGTTACTTATCCTATAACTGCGTTGTTACCAGATTCAGAAATACTGGAAGAGGAACGGAACATGGAATGGAATAATGTCATATGCTAATATCTATGAACGAACCTCTACCCCCTGTCCAGTGGGTGGTTTCGGGGGTGGCACTGGTGGCTTTCCATGGGAAGACGAACCGATTGGAACAGAGCCCTGCAAGACATGTCATCAAAGTACAATCTATCGAATTCGGTTTGAGTGTGGCCACAGTAACAGTTGAAGTTATTAATAATCGGGAACTTTTTTTATTATTTCCGAAATACGTTTCGCAAGCGTGTCTTAGGATCGGTCGAATTTTACTTAATAATGAAAGCAGTATGCTTTTTTGATTTCGAAAAAAATAACCTTTGATCGCGGCGTGGATTTCGAAGAGTTGTTGAGTAAGAACTTTTTCATTTAGAAAATCAGTTGGAATACAGGGCGTAGCGATGGAAAACAGAATGAGACAATGTTGAGACGATTGGCAACACTAATCTGGTTAGCCAGTATAGGCAGTAAGTGATCTAATCAATCAGCCGATGCGTGTAGTGATCAATTGCGGCGCGAGAGAGATCTATGAACCGCTAGCCGCAGATTTACGGCTCTCTTTGGCATAGCCGCCACATAACACATAACATACTCTCATGTTTCCGAAAGTATGTTTTAGTTGTCTGGCGAATGAAAAGTGTGTATACAACAATGACAATGGGACGCGTAAATATTCGGTATACGTTCCATCGTACCAATATGTTCTCAGTGATTAGTGCGTGAACAGTATACGACAGATATCCGACATATAGTTCTTATATGTTACTATCAATCAATATCTATGTAATGTGATCATTCGCACCTCTTCGGGGGTGTGCAGGTTGTGTCTGGTGAGACGGGGCTGCGAGTGACGCTGGAAGGCCGAGTCGTCAGCGTCACTGAAGGACACATGTCACTCGTCTCCCTTGTTACCCTGGTTCCTTCTCCCTCTCCCAGGTTGCCCCCCCCCCTCACTCTATGGTGTCGTTGATGAGTGTCTCGTTGAGTACTCGTCTGCCGGGCGATCGAAGGACCACTCCGTCCCCGATCGAGGCAACCTGAATTGTGAATAGTCAGAATTGCATTCTCTCACAATCATACTCTTTATCAGTACGTTTCACGGATGTATTATGTGATTGATTGGTGCGGAACAATAATTTCCACGACGTTCTACGTGTTCCAATAAATTCACGAAATCATTCATTCACTCAGTGATCGGTGATCGGTACATACATACTGCTATCCAATGCTTTTCTTTCGCAACTACGTTTCAATTGCCGAATACAATAACATCTTCACAAAAACAATAATCTTTTCTTGGTCACGATTTCTTGTATCATTGTTAAAGTATTATTGTACGTTTCATTCGTCTGCTATACATTTGCAACAAAGACACTATTAGAGTCTTAATTTAGGTTTCAAAATAACGATCTCACCCCCGGAATAGTGGCATAGGCGGTAGTCTTGGTTGTTTCCTTTCCGTTCGCGTCCCTACAGATGTATTGATCAATTACTTATTGATTGATAGTCGATCAATTATCGATTAACCTGGTAACTTCCGTGGTGGTTGTGGTGGACTCGTGGAAAGATCGAGGACGCGTAGGCTGCAGCTGGAAAATGTTATAATTGCATTTTGTATGTGTATTTGTTTATACGTTTCACAGTATTAAAGGTAGTGTACCCTCTGAATCAAATATAAAAAATATCACAAATGTATTATCAATGTCTTTTAGAAGTATTTTTTATGTCGTTTATGGTTGTTTGTTTTAAAAAATAATGAAATTGTTGGTTGTTTTAAAAAATAATGAAATTAAAAATTATCAAACTTTTATTTTAATCCAACATGATACGCATATTTGCGCAACGTTGTGAGTTATGATTTTTAACATCATTCAACATATCTAATAATAATAATAATATTTATTACCGCGTATACTATATATATGAACACAGGACATCTTACTGCGTTTAGCATATAATTTCCTATCAGCTGTTTTCGCCAGTTTAGTAAAAGAAACACATAGTAGAAATGTTATATAAAATAAGAATGACATAAGAAACAATATATAAACACATGCGAATAAATTGTCTTGAATGAAACAGCCGTTAGTGTGGTCAAATTGTGTAACTTCGTGCAGTTGTGCACACACCCCCGAGCTGATTAAAAGTTATTAGTTTCTTCGATTTCTCACTCCAATATTCAAATAGTTTTTTAAAACTAAATTGTTTCAAAATATATGTTTGCATCATCATAATATACTCATTGAGTCGTAAACAATGACATGTTGTATCTACACATGCACCCAGATTCAGAGGGTACACTACCTTTAATAGATTCATCTTTCAAGTTTGCAACGCAATATTGCTTCGTCTTCATTGAATACGTTCTTAATTATTTTGATATCAATATAATGTTGCTCTCTCTCTCCTTTCTCCCTCTCCCTCTCTCTCCTCCTCTCTCTCTCCCCCTCTCTCTCTCCCCCCCTCTCTCTCCCTCCCTCTCTCTCTCTCTCTCTCTCTCTCTCTCTCTCTCTCTCTCTCTCCCTACCTCCTCTTCCTCTCTGTCTCCTGCTCGACTGCTGCCCCTCGATACCACGTGGTGGATGTGAGAGCGAGTGTCCGTGTCGTACACGTATCTGATTATTGATTGATTATCAATTAATTACGTCATCAGCATCGAAGCTTCGAAACCTCATCAAGCGTGAATAAGTGTGAGTATTGATTGGTTGACGTGATTATCGATTGCTCTCACCTTATGACAGCTGCATCAGTGGTCGAGTCCCCACTGCCAGGGGAGGGAATGTTCTCCACTGCCACCAGTTCGATACTGCAATTTTTTCCTTTTGTTTATCACGTATAATGTTTAGGAATTTTGACTTACGTGAATGTTCCGAGACAGACTCATCTTTTTGTAGTATTCGTATTCGTGTGATGTACTCAAAAACAAATTTCATAGATTTGATTGTTCCTTTTCTTTGTTGAGTAGCAAGATACACTTTTTTCTCTACGCTTATAGTAAGTAAGCGATTGGAAGTAGTGACTGACATTTTCTGACATATCAGTCTGACATATCCAATACACAACAATTTTAACTTCTGCTCTATTCATACGTTTCACAAATGTAAGTTAGCAACACGTGCACATCACGGACTTCAAAAGCCGGTATGTTGCGGTAAAAAAACATGAACGGAAACTAGTACTAGCAAAATAATGGTATTATTTAAATAGTATTATGTATTATTCTAACAGTACTAGTACTATATTATAATAAACAGTATTACTTTTACCACACACGAAATTTTCTCACGGACATAAACCAGACAGAATGTTGAACTAAAACACCATATCCGATAAAGTACACTTTGATTTTTTCATACGTTTCATGCCCAAAATATATCATGGTTACAAAGATTGCTTTAATATTGTTTTATAGTGCATCAGTATTAGCAATGAAAACCCTTGGTTGATGACTATTTCAATCGATCGCAGGTCATATGATTCACAAAATCACACTACTCCACCCACCCCTGTTGCTCCGCATCCGGCACCGTCTGTCTGTACGTCAGCGTCGTCGGCCCGACGTCGCTCTCCCGGTACGAGACGTACGTCGTCGTACGAGTCTCCGTCGGAAGCTCGTACCTGAACATCGTACGTACGATCTTTGCCTCTGTCTCGCGCTCTCCTGGCAAGCTATCAATAAAGCGTGAGAAAGTCAATGTTTGTTCTCACGTCATGGTTTTCGTGGTCGTTACCATCCGCTCCATCTCGGGAGATGGCTGAAAGCGATCGATAAATCAATAAATCAATAACAGTAGTAGAGAACAATCGATATCAGTATTCTCACGTAGCGAGAGAGTGTGTGTGGAGGGGAATATCAAATAGTGAGAGCGTCGCTCGAATGTTGACAACGAGTGATAAGGAATAGATAAGGATTAGCGGGAGTGATCGGGAAGTATGAGTTGGCCACTCACTCCCATCGATAAGAAAATCCAGGGTCCGCAAGAGCCAAAACAACACTGATAGTATTAGTTACACCAACAGGTTCAACCCGGCTTACCGACACCTACATATAACACTGATAACCATCACAATCAAGCAAAAGTATTCACGAACGGTAGTGAAATCAGTTGCTGTCAGTTTCATCAAACCCAGTACAGAAACCTATTTCAAACACTCTGTAAAACTTTATAAAACTTTCAAAACACGTATTCGGTTTCTCAAAGACTGACCGCACCAATACACTAGTACAGTTTCCGGCGCGCATTCTGCGTAGATGACTGTGCTATGTTGAATAATCGCCGAAAGGAGAGAGAGAGAGAGAGAGAGAGAGAGAGAGAGAGAGTATGCTTGAGTCGAGTGAGTCAGCGTCTTGCATGCATGCGAGACAGGAAGGCAAGCCATAAAGGGACCGTGTGCAAACACACGCGGATTGCGCGCATGCCCGGACCATAGATACGTTCCAGCCGTTACGTTAACAGTCGCGGCGGGACTGTAGGGGTAATTCGATGTATGTTGCCTCAAAGCGACCAAAATATTACCACCGAAATCATTACAAATACGTTACGTTTCACTAAACGTATGATACGGAAACGGTCAGCGTGAGACAATTAGTAGAACTATCGACGAATAAACGTGAAGCACGCTGTCGGAGATTTTGACTGCGCCCTTTCGATCTTTTTGCAAATGTGTCAGGAAAAAGGTGTAACTGCACCAATTGAAAATGAAACTACTATCATATCGTACTACTTGGCGTTACCAGGTATTTCGACGTGCAATACATACCAATATGATACCAAACAACGCCACCTTCTCCCTCTCCCTCTCCCTCTCCCTCCACCCCTCTCCCGGCACGGGGCGATGCGGACGGGAGTAGTCGAACGAGCGAGGCTGACCATTCAGCAACGGGGTCTGCAAGGAAACTGTTATCGGCTGTTTGGTTATTCACCACGGTCGCATTGTGTTTCAATCATTCACCTTATCTTCGCCTCCCACCAGCTTGATTCCGGCCTCTTCCACCGGACCAGAGAGGTTGATGGGAGAGGAGGCCAGTACGGCACTGCAAGGGATGGTGAGAGAGAGAGAGAGAGAGAGAGAGAGAGAGAGAGGAAGAAAGAAAGAAAGAGAGAGAGGGAGAGAGAGAGAGAGAGAGAGAGAGAGAGCTGCTCACCGTGTGACGACGGGGGCGTTGTAGGTGGGTCTGGAGTAGTTCCACGACCTCGGCTGTCCGTTCAGGAGACTCGTGGAGGGGAGAGTGGGATCGACGTCTTTCTTCAGCGAGGCTGCGGTGGTTGGAGAGAAGCGGTTGAACGCGGATGCACCTGAACATGTTTGCCACATGTCACATTCTTTTCTGATGGAGTACACCAGGTGATCAGAATTAAAAGGTAAAAGATCATCTATATGTTTTGATGCGGTTGATACGTTTCTCCTGTTGCATAACTTTGAATTCATGTAACTTAGGTAATATCCGTTCTATTTGCATTTCGAGAACTGCTCTACCATGCTCCCTCTCCTCTCACCTGTGTCTATGTGATAGTCTAACGCATTCGATGGGAGAATCATGGATGAGGAGGTGGCTGAAGTGAGGTGTGAGTGAGAGAAAATTATGGCAGTATACGCTAAATACGAACTCTAAAAGAGACGCGATTTTCACACACTATTTTTCAATCACGGATTGATTTGACAGAACACTTGGTCGTTTCCATTCTCTTTGGAAATTTGACTCGATAAAAGCTTATGTTTTTAATCGATTACCAAGTTTCGCAATAACAAATAATTGTGTCAATGCCATACGTTTCACAGCCATCATAAGCTCTAGCCGCGCAAGTTGTCAATAATACGGCGGTAGCTGTCATTTCAACACCAAACCCTCTCACCCTTTCCATTCAGGACAGTCTCCCCAGTAGCAGTGGATGAATCAGAGAGGACCGAGGCAGCATCCCACTTGGTCATCTGCGACGGAGGGGGCGGGGCGAGAGGGGGCGGGGGAGCGAGGAACGTCGGGCGGCTGTCGTCCCTTTGCTTGTCGTCGGAGAGGAGAGGTGTCTCTGTCCGTCTTTCCTCCTCCTCTCTCCTCACTGGCTGCTCATTGTACGTGGGCCGTGAGTAGTCCCAGCTGCGAGGCTGACCGTTCAGCAGACACCACGGCTTGTCTTCGCGTTTCGGCAATGTCGTCGAAGAGTGTTCGTGCTGAAAGAGCTACTTGCTACTTGGATTAACTTTTACAACGAATGATGCGATCAAGAAAATCAACCAGAAATAATGAAAGACGCAGCTGACCTCCTGCATCGTTGGCAAGTCCGAGACGGTAGCCTCCTGATTCCTCTCGTTGCGCGGTGGGTGGTGCAGGAGAGTCTCCTTCTCTTCACTCTTCTCCTCCACTCTCGCACCCTTTCTCCTTATTGGTGGCGCGTTGTAGGTGGGCCTAGAGTAGTCCCACGAACGGGGCTGGCCGTTCAGGAGGGAAGAGTCTGGAATCGACAAACTAGATAGATAGGAAAAAAAGAGAGAGAGAGAGAGAGAGAGAGAGAGAGAGAGAGAGGGAGAGAGAGAGACCCACCCCTCCTCTGCCTGTGCACAGTTGGCATCTCGGCTGCCCGGATTGTCTCGTTCGATCCCATTGAGAAGTCCTCGTCCAGAGTGTCATTTGCCCTGCAAAGGGGTTGTTCAAAAGAAAAACTATTCTTAGTTCTTAAAATTCTTAGCACAATGTACCCACTTTTCCCTGTGAATCGTGGGATCCGTTTCACCGCGGATAGTAGAGGAGACGCTCTGATCGGTCTGCAATGTTGCCATGCCTATCCCCCTATCATTGTATCGATTCCCCTCCCCACCGATGTGTCGAGTACACTGCCAGTGTCGATCGCCTCCCTCGCTTCCCGCTCGATCGCCTCCAACTCCGGAGACTCGATCGGTGCTGTGTCTATTAGACTCGGGGTCTGTGGGGGGCCGGTGGAATCCGACTCGGGTGCTGCGGGCGCCGACTCCGTTGCCGGCAGAACCGACTCGGGAGGCGCTGGCCACTCCGAGTCACTCTGTGCCTTCAATCCGGGAGGAGAGGGCATAGGCAAGTGGGTAAGCGAGGAGCGGGCAGAGGGGCTAAAACATCACATTTACAATTAAATACAAAAAAAAACAAAAATAAAGGAATGCAAACAAAAATCAAACCACATAAAACATGCCTCATGACGAACGAGCCGGGCCGGCTTCTGCGCTCGTCCCGTATGTTGACTATGGTCGAGGCGCCTGTCTTGGTGGGAGAGTAGAGGGGAGAGTGCGGCTGGAAACAAACAAACGTATAGCATTTACTTATTGACATTTTTACTCGTACGTACCGCGATGAGGTCGCTCATGCGACTGCTGCGGCCGCTGCCTGGAGAGGGGTGGTGCACGCCTAGAGAGGAAGGGACAATTAAAAAATCACATTTTTATCAAAGAATTCTCACTCACCTATCCGTCTGCTCATGCTCACATATACAACACTTGCAGCATGACTTCTCGACTAGCCACTGGCTAATTCAAGTATTCAAGGCCGTCGCTTCTACGCATGCGAAACTAATGTGATAGTGATAGTCACAATATCATAGGAAAGGTAAACTGATAGACAAATACGAATCAACATCAGAATAACAGGAACGAGACACCCCACGAATATTCTAATGAGAATAGAGAATGGATATCACAGCCGAAAAACCACAAAACATAACACCTTTTATCCGGCGATTGGTACATTCATTTGAAAGTTTCAGTCACCACGCGCATGGAGTTCGTACAATTATGGAACCCACCAATGGTGATGGAGTCCGTCAAGAGTGCGGGGAGAGGCGGGGGCAGACTGGCGAGGGACACCGCATCGGGAGTAGAGGGGACGGGGGGAGGAGAAGAGGGGAACGCCTGCAACATGCGAAGGAACACTGAACGGGCAGCATCGGGCGGCGTCGGAATGTAATGGGATGGAAGAGTCGGCAGCACTAATGTGATCGGTTTATGAGTAGGACAGCAGAAAGCAACTATGAGAAGAGAAAGAAAAAATAAGTGAAATACCCTCTGTGCAGGCCTTGCTCCACTCCAGCAGACTCCTCCACTGCACACGAGATGCTCGAGGAGAGAGGAGAGGGAGCGGTGCGTGAGAGAGTACTCGTTCACTCGGAGGTGCTCTTTCAGAGCATCTTCTGCAAGCAGTCGCTGATTGCATCTTTTTTCGTTGTTGTCATTATTTGGTTATCGGAAGCAATGGTTCTCACCCTGTGGTCTTCGGAACATGCTCGACGAGTTCACCTTGAACACTGGAGCGTCGTGCAGCTCGATTCTGAAAATAAGTATTCTGAAATATAGTTGCCTACTGAAATATTTCATTCATTTTCCACTGCATCTTCTCAGCACTCACACGGGCAGCTTGCGAAGCCGTCTGGGCGGATTGTTATGAAAACATGGCTATATACACAGTTTTTATGCTGATTCCGAGTATGAACCTAACTTCGGAATAGTCTCATATAGTCACTGATCGGAATATTCTCTGACAGGTCTCATTGATCTCTATGCGAGGTTTTGCTCTATGCGAGGTTTTGTGTGTTGATATACACCCCTCTTCCGCCCTATCTCTCATTCGACCACTGCGTTTAATTGCTGTCTACCGGACCCCTGGTCTCTCCCCTGTTATCCGTGCTGCCAGCCAAAAACTTCTCGCTACTATGGATTCTTTGATGTTGCCTGATTCGCACTCTCACGCGATTCTAGGTGATTTCAATTGCCCTGGCATCGATTGGCCAGCCGGTCAGTCTCGCCTCGCTTTTGATCGCGCGTTGCTTGATTTTTGTTCTACATTTTCACTCACTCAGACTGTTAGGGTTCCGACGATGGTCAGAGTCCCAGGTCAAACGCCACATATTTTGGATTTGGTCTTGGTTGATTCTCCTGACTTGGTGTCTGACAAAAGAGTGGGCGCGCCTGTCTCCACTTGCGACCATCTTCCTGTATTCGCTCGCCTCGCAGTGCATTCCCATGTTGCTTCCATGTCTCGCCCAGTTTATGTTTACAAGAAGGCCGATTGGTCAGCCATAAATGCTCGCATCGCATCTACTGACTGGACATGTGTATTCGCACACCGCCGGATTGATGAATGTTGCGATATTTTCGAGCAATTTATGCACCAGTGTCTGTCCGATTTTTGTCCGTCCGTGTCACACAAAGCTCGCTCACCCACTCTCCCTCCACACATTCGCACTCTGAGCCGTAAGGCATCTCGCCTCGCGTCTCGCCGGCCCATGTCGACTGACGCGCGCTGTGCCCGCAAGGCACTCCGCAGGGCACTCTATAGATGGAATTGTAAGAAGGAAGCGGCCCTTCTAGATAAGGGACCGAAGCCCTTTTACAGGCATGTGAGGAATAGGCTCAGTCCTGCAGATGGGATAGGCGTGGTGGTTGATTCGAGTGGACATTTTTTACACGAGCCCGCTCAAAAGGCAGAGGCATTCGCGTCCTTTTTCGATTCAATCTACGCGTCTCACTCATCCTCACCCCCGGGTGACTCTCTCTCCCTCTCTGCCGCGTGTCTCTCTCACATTGACGTCTCACCGAGTATTGTCTGCAAGGTGATACGTGGTATGGCGAGTAAGGTGAATACATCCCCGGATGGAATCACTCATACTTTCATCAAGCATACGATTGACACGATTGCATTTCCACTATCTCTTCTGTTCCAACAATCCGTGTCCGTTTGCGCAGTTCCAGATATATGGCGTCTGGGTTACATCAAGCCGATTCATAAGAGCGGTCCTACCCATGACGTGTCTAACTATAGACCCATCACTCTCACCTCTACCATCAGTAAGGTTTTGGAACGAATTGTTGTATCTCAGATCACTGAATTCTTAGAACACAATTGCCTCCTATCGCGTCACCAGTACGGATTCCGTAAAGGTCGGTCCACCGCAGCACAACTCGTGCAGTGTCACTCTCACTGGGCGCGCGACCTCACTGATGGAAAAGTAGTTGATTGTCTCTATGTTGATTACAAGAAGGCATTCGATACCATAAATCACTCTATGCTTTTTGACAAACTTCACTCTATTGGTATCCGTGGCAATGCTCTCTCTTGGATCAAGAGCTTTTTGTGTGACCGGACGACCCACGTTCTTATTGGAGATTCACTGTCTGCCCCCAGGCAAGTGAACTGTGGTGTGCCTCAGGGCAGCTGTCTTGGCCCTCTCTTGTTTAACATCTATATAAACGACATAGTGAGATCACTTCCAACTGGTATGCACTGCGTGTTGTATGCTGATGACCTCAAGGTCTATTTCTCGTTTGACCCGTCTGATGTGTCGGCGCACTCCGCCTTCCAGGCAGCAGTAGACGCGGTTAACAATTGGTCGCGCAAGTGGGGACTCACCATTTCAACCTCTAAAACGTACATTCTTCATTTGGGTAAAAGAAATCCGCGTTTTGTGTATTGTGCTGGCGGCACACCTCTTGAAGCCACTGTCTGCGTGAAAGACTTAGGTGTATGGATCTCTGACAGTCTTGGCTTTGACACGCATATCTCTCGTATAGCAAACAACGCCCTGTGGTCGATCAATAACTTTCTGAGGGCATATCACACGCGAAATCTCACTGTCTTAGTGAGAGCATATGTTACATATTTCCGATGCAAGTTGGAATATTGTACTGAGTTGTGGAACCCAACTAGCGTGCGTTTGGTGAATCTGCTTGAAGGCGTGCAAAGGTATTTTACCCGTCGCATTTGCCAACGAGCTGGTCACCTATCTCTTGGATACTCTGAGCGTCTCCGCCTGCTGGGACTTGAAACTCTCGAGTCCCGTCGTTTCATCAATGACGTCACGTTCATATACAAAGTCACTCACCGAGTTTTGCCTTTTGAATCTGATGGTGTATTCAATGTAATTCCAACATTCTCCAGACACTCACATAGTTTGCGCATTGTCCCTTGTTTTGATCCAGCGAACAGACTACTCACGAGCATTCATAGAGCACATAGTTTCTGGAATAGCCTTTCATCTGAAGTCGTGGGAGTGAGGGATGCGGGGCGGTTTAGAGAGCTCGTCAGGGCTGGTTCTAGCGGTTTCCCGTCGTCTCGGATTCGTGCATCATGACTGGAGAGTCAGGGCGTCTCTCACACGTCGTCCCACCTGCACTTCTTGTGTCTCTTTTAATTTCAACGTTTATTATATGTGACCGTCACTCTGCCAGTACCCCCTTGAACAAGGCGCAGTAGTACCTCATTTTGTTTTAGTTTTACCATTTTTAACTTTGTCACACAATCGTATTATCACCTATTTCGCCAGTGTCCATCCGCAATTTCTTGCATACTCTATCAAACATACATGCGATAAACTTATTATTATTATTATTATTATGATATTCGTGCAAATCTGAAATTCGGTATCTGTCAATCATTAAAGCGCTGTTTGGTACACGTAAACAGTGATGTAGAGAGTGTTGCCGTCTTTCATTTCAATTGCAATGCCTGCGAACCCACAGGGTGGAATTTCGAACTTTCAACTTCCAAAAAAGTTATAACTGTCACGTGTAGTTGTAGTAAAACAATCACATACTGATCTACTCCATGACATTCTAGGCGTTTTCTGCCGACAAGTTCTTTCCATTTTCAGATTCGCACAATTATCAATGAGGATAATGGATAATGGGATAAGTGTCAGGATAATGGGACATGCGATAAAAAAGAAAACCGTCGAAACGGCAAAAACTTTTGCCGCATCGATTATTGCATCGATGGTCATTTCTAACTTCCCAATTCACTATCCATTCGGCTACGCTGCTGTTGTTGACAGGTCATTTCCATGGGTAGTCTATTCGGTAGGTGTCCAAGTTTTTTTCAAACTACTATTCCGGTAAAGTTATGCTCATATTCGGAATCAACATGAAAAACTGGGTATATGGCCATGGTTTCATAAGTTTCCGGCAAAACGGGTGCGCAAGCTGCCCGTGTCAGCACTTACGTTTCACTGATGCGCTGAAAATTATTGTGATACAACACTTCAATTGGAACGGCGGACCAGCATCAACAAATAGGAATGAAAATAACACTATCTGAAATGTGCACGTTTACTCTAGTCACTACAAAAAAGTAAGTACGAATCGCACTCGCACCTCCGAAGGACATTGATGGGTGGAGGCGCGCCATCCGAGCCAGTCATCACAACACAGCGAGTGGAACGAAGGTGGGAGGGGAGAGAGAGCAGCGCCTGGGAGATCGTGTGTTGTAGGTTTCAAGATCCGGAAGATACCTTCTTCAACCCCTCCTCCTGCTCAGTTGTGATCCTCTTTGTCTCACTGAACAGCACGCAGACTGCGTCCACCCGGATATCGGAGGAGCAGAGGAAAGAGAGTAGGTGGGGAAACGATCTGCAAGAGAACATCGTGTTTCCCTTAAACAGTTCTATATTCTTGATTCACTCACTGGCTGTCGGTGGCGGGTGCGTCTATGACGACCGGCCGGAATTTCCCTGCCACTCCTCCATTCAACACGTACACTTGGGTGGAGACAGGAGAGTCCTGTGTGAGATGTGGATATTCATGAAATCTTCTATCAGTGGAAGTGGAGTGTGTGCGTTTCAGGCATGGTATGTGTAATCGTAATCAGTAACATATACAGTTACTTCAGTTTCAGATGTAACCAAGTAACATGAATAATTTTTAGCGAGAAAGAAAGCCCGTACGCTGACCTGTGTGACGGCCCACCGCTGTTCGTCCTCTATCCGGCCCCCGAAGTGCACCTGACAGAGGGCATCCACCAGCAGAGAACGACCGACCTGCAGGAAAAAGCTACTCTATTCCATTCTATCACATTCTTCTATACATCTATTCATATATACATTCATTATATCACATTCTATTATATTCTATGTGCCTCTATTACGCTCTCTTCTGGGAATGAAGGAGAATATCCATCCCACTCACCTGTGACGGCCCGAGCAGCAGTATCACTCGGTCATGGGGTGGTGGCTCTGGAATGGTGGTGGAGGAAACGGATATAGAAAGGGGTCCGTCGACCTACCTTGCCCAGTTCCTCCAGCATACACCACCCTGACATGCTTGTCCACCTTGTGCTCCCTTCGTGGGAGGGCGGCGCGCGGCAGCCGACACTCCACGGGGGACATGCGACTAGAGAAGAACACCTCGCATTGCAAGAGGGAACATGTTACAAGTTACACAGCGTTTGTTGACCAGAGACAGATTATACTGTATCTAGTTATCTAGTACAATAGAGTGACGAAACATGCGCGTGGATAAAGGTGAAGACTCTTGGAAGTTGAAGAAAATCACTCTTCAGTGCGTGTTTCCACGGCTGCTTTGATTGCCCCGCGTGCAAATAGTAAGTGGGCAAACACGCGCGGTCAGAGAAGGCGACTCAGGCATACTTATCAGGTGTGGTAGACGAAAACTCAGGTGTCAAAACTCACCGGTTGAAGAACATATTGTATTAGAATGTTAGGACATGTGCGTTTCTCACTCGCAGAATACGCAATTCCAATTTACTATCAATGTGCGAGAGAGTTTCAAGGGAGAGAGCGTGCAGGCTGATAAGCTAACAGATCGATATACGCGCCCGCATATCATGATCACGAAAGAAAGAAGTCTTGCTACTAAATCCGAATCCAATCGTGACTGTCAAAACGACTCGAAAAGATCGCTGGAAAAGTGCAGACTGCAATGGGGAAGTTACAATAACACTACCCCACCCACAACCACTCGCTAATCGATAAATATGCGGAAACGTAACGCGATCAGTGTGGAGAGAGGAGAAGGGTGACTGAGAACTGTCAAGTCAATGATCATTCACGGCATTCCAGGCACACTCTCGATTGTTTGATGGCTGTGTTGTGACCACTCTCACTTTCATCGCTGTTCCGGTTCTCACGCGGAACGCCACTTTACAATCATACAACATACAACCACTATAGTGGGCTCGCAAATGAGTTTCCCGCTTTTCACGAGAGACATTAGGGTAGTTAGAGAAAAATCAGAGCCCTTTCAATGAGGTTTTCAAATTGACAAAACTTGCGTGACCGGCGGGAATTGAACCCGCGAACATATTCTTACCAAGCGAGAGCGCTACCACTATGCTAGATAGGTGTGATCACTGCTTCGCGAATACGAGCTGTGAATGTGAGATAAAACGTTCACTGTCTAACAGTTTAAGGTACTGTAAAACTATTGGACAACATAATGTTTTTGACGAGAAATGTTGAGCTGAGTGCAAACGGAATATACCACTGGTTCAATTAAACGATTTCTTTGAACTATTTACAATTCACACAACATTAATGTGTAAACAATTGAGTTACATTTACTATGGGGAAGTAATGCTTCTTGAAAACCAGTCGTGAGAATGCAAAATTAAGAATAGCGGTTTAGCTGTTTTGAAGTCCTTCATATACATACAAATACTCAATTTATACATGCTCACTGAACATGGAATCCTCAATCCATACAAAATGATTCTGTACAAATATTGTCGTCGTCAATTCATACAGTTACTCAATACATACAAACCTCATTCGATACATGTTTTTGGAAGATTCTCAAGTATAGATAAAGTTCGCGCATAGTTTTGAAAAGGGGCTTCCCGTACAGCAGCGAGAAACATGAGGCAACAATGTAAACTTCTTTTTTGACCCATAAATTACATTAGAGATAGCGCGCAGCGCCCTTTCTTTTGGATCTCTTTTGATTTAGAATAGCGCAAGAATTTTCAAGCAGCGATATCCAAAGGTCATGTTAGCAACAATGTAAACTCATCATATTCATGTTAGTTAGATTCGCACGGTTCCGTAGTTAAGTGTTTTTACCATGAAAATATCTGCTGCATATACGCAAGAAACCCTATCTGTAATCTGTAGTATATTAAATTACTTGTTACTTACCACTTTTAAAATGTGTCATCCATCATAGTTCTGTGCATACTTATAAACGAAAGAGCTTGGCTATCAGTAAGAAAAAAAGCACATGTATTATCTTTTAAAAAGTACTTGCGTAAAGAGAGTCAGTTTGTCTTGATCCGATTCAACAAAAGCGCATGCATAAAACGTTCACTTTACAAATACTGACACAAAGCTGCGCTATTTTGACATTAACAGATGAAATATAAAAAAATATCAATATAAGAGAGAGAGAGGGAAAGAGAGAGGGGGAGGAAGAGAGAGAGAGACGCAGGTTTGTTAGTTTTTGTAAAGTAAACGTTTTATGCATGCGCTTCTGTTGAATTGGATCAAGACAAACTGACTCTTTTTGCGCAAGTACTTTTTAACAGATACTTGCCAGTATAAGTGAAAAGATGCAGAAATTTTCGTTTTGTTAAAGGGAGTGTACCCTCTTTTTTTCGAACTTGAGTTAGCATCAGGATGTTAAAATATGTCTTGAATAGCGTACTTTCTCATAGAAAAGTCGTGCTCAAGTCGCCTTGAAGTTTATGTAATTTGCGCTCGAATACGCCTGTTCTAGATAAAAGTGTGCAGAAATGTACACAAACGTGCACTGCACAGTTGATGATGGTTTCTCCAACTTCCCACAATTTGCGGCATATGGTCCAATTGACAAAAGTGCATCCTTTTCGATGTAATTTCACATTCCAATGCTAACTCAACTTCGAAAACCAGAGGGTACACTCCCTTTAAAAGCACAGTGGCGACTTATTTCTGCCACAACGTTTCACAACTCCTCATTCTCACACGAGCAAAAAATTTGGCGGTGACCGGAATAGAACCCGCGAATCTCGGGGGCCACAACGCAGCACACATGCACTGAGTCATGAAGTTCGTAAGTGGGTTCAGTTGCGCTTATGTCTCCGAGCCCAATTTTTGCAGTATTGAAGCGTGAGGCGGTAGGTTATTCGTGGTGAGACCAATTTCAAACTCAAATTTTCGTCTGCATCCTCGGCAGTGGCAGATTCAAAAGTAACGCAGAATCGTCGTTATTTTGCAAAAATTGCAATTCTGTAAGGTTAATATGATTTTGAATAAAACTTCAAAAATAAGTCGCCACTGTTCCTTCAAGTGGTGTCGTGGTGTCGTGCTTGTGATTGTTTAGAGCTCGCGCTAGATCAAGAGTAACCGATTATTCTGTTTATGAGCTAATGTAAGATTTTGCCCACCGATCAAATCAAATCAAATCAAGTATTTATCCAGAAGATCGATTGTTCCATTTTCGGCGATCGTTGGTCACTGTCCGTCTCCATTCTTTGCGAGCGTGTGTCCTCGATAGATCAAAGGCATCTACGAAGTCGTCCCACTCCTTGTGCAGTCGTCCAGGTCGGCCAGTATTTTTGGTTATCCAGTTTACTGTAGCCTTTGCCTGTAAATTTTCAGCTACTGTAAGTTTTCAGATAAATCGGCTGAAAAAGACTAGAGAAAAAAAGAAGAACTGCCATTATATATCATTTCCATAGCACTTTAAAAAGCAGGACAAAACAACATTTTTAATGTTCATAATTTCATTGCGTTTTTTCACCACAAAAACACAAAAACATCATGCGATTAAAATTCGAATTTTCAAATCGCGATGGGCTAGAGTATGTAGATGCTAAATGTGTTTTCCTCAGAAGCACTCTTCTCGGTTCCGTCGTTCTTCTCTCCTCCAGAGAGATACTGGGAGAGTCTTTTATCTGTTTTCTCTTTGCAACACCGCCAGCTGGTTTGTAGAATGCCGAGCTGCGCTGTAAGTATGTATGTGTTCGCAGCTCGTCGCCAGTCGCTTCGGCCCATGTCGGGAATAGGATTCCGCGCCCCTCCGGATCACCTTTCGGAGCGGCTGCGAGGTGGATCATTCTCGCCCTCTCACTCTCCCCTGAGGATATGGCGTCGCCCCGCCCTCACTAGTGACCCTCTCCTTTCCCCCGCGTCTCCAGTGTACTGCTCACTCAATACTCAATAAATCCTGCCTAATTCTGTGTAATCGCGTTGTTTGTGGGAATGGGGATCTCTCGGCTGAAGGGATATATCTGAATCACCGTGAACATCCTTGTCTCTTTTGCCCGAAACCCCAACACCACCCAACGTCCTGGTCCTATGTCAAAGCGATTAAACCTAATGTCGTAGTGTTTCTTCTTGAAGTATTTTTTTGTTTCGGTATTCAAGTCTTTCAAAGATTCAAAGATTCTTTCAAAGATCTTTCAAAGATTCAGTCAGTTTGATCATTTCTCTTGCACGCACGTGCTCACTTATTTCCTTGTTTTCACATTTGCATCACCATCATTCTGCGACAAATGTCGATCACTCAAAAGAAAGTTGTCAAACAAAAAAGAGTGAGTAACATTTATGATTACACTGTGTGGTGAGTAACATTTATAATTATAAATCATTCTTAAATGAATACAAAAAACCTCACACCAAAAACTTTTTTATTCGTGTTGCTTGTAGTAGTGATATTGGTAAAGTTGCGGTCAGTCTCTTCAAAACACTCCTGAATGCCTCCGAAACACTTCGGAATTGCCTCGCGAAACGTTCTCAGAACACTCCCGAATTAGAGAGGGCGCGCCAGCGCCCTCTCGTTTGTACTGGATGTCCCCGCGCGCTAGAATGCTCAAAAACGACTTTTCGCGGATGAAGCACTTTTCCTCATTTTGAAGTGATTTCCACTGTTACATTGCATTCACATCTCTATTCGATAGCGTTATAGAAAGTTGTATTGACTTTGATTGAATTTGAAGCGAGATACGGAGAGTCCGCATTCGAGTGCGGATTGTTGAGATTGGTGTCGGTCGCTCGGGCGGGCGGGCGGGCGGGCGGGCGGGCGGGCGTCGGACAATCGCTTTCGCCCCGCCCCCTCTGTGTGTGAGTGAGAGAGAGAGATAGGCGAATAGCGGGTGCGCGTCGGTATCCTCGCAGCGAATCGCGAACGTGTATGAAAATGTAATTTTGTGAAACAAAACTTAAGAAAAGGACAGATATTATCTTTCAAAAGTACTTCCAAGTAAAAGTAGTTGGTTTGTACTGTTGTCTCAGTTGAGCAAAAGGACTGACATGTTTTCAATGGAGACATGTGCAAACAGGCTCTCAGCATTATTCGACGTGTTATGTTACAACAGAAGTTGTGCTTTTAGATAATAACTGCATAACTTCGTAAACGCGTTCATTATAATATGGCCGCTTTGCACTGGTATGAGAGAGAGAGAGAGAGAGCCTGTTGGCACATGTCTCCATTGAAAACATGTCAGTCCTTTTGCTCAACTGAGACAACAGTACAAACCAACTACTTTTACTTGGAAGTACTTTTGAAAGATAATTGCCTTTGGAATACCCCCGAACACTTCGGAATGTCTTGCGATTCCTTCGAAACACTTCGGTATCTATTCCGAAGAGACTGGCCGCACCTGAAACGTCGAAGGGCCGTCTGCTGATAAGAACGCGCGAAACTTTCTTATCGGCTGTATGAGCCAGAGAGAAGGAATTAGGTGTGGCAAGTGATTTCAGAGTCACTCGCTAGTCATTCGGGAAAGAGTCGATGGCTGAAGGAGTGGATCTACGCGTTCTTCTGCGCACTCAGAAGCGACGGCTCATCTCAATCCTCTACAACAAAGTCTACATCGTACGTACAATGCTGATGTGTATGTAGGGAGAGAGTAGCGAAAAAAATTGCAGTATCATTTGTCACAATATTTTCAAGGATAACATCATGATGTCAATGCCTATCACTGCACTGGATATGCGGCAAGGCAAGTCAACTCCGAAGCTCACTCTCGTGTTCCGCCTTCCCAACGAATACCCACACAGGTGTGTTTTTTAAATAAATATATATATTTATATATATATATATATGAGCACCGCGTAGTGTAGTGTTTAGCGATGTCCGCTATACTTGGTGGGTCGGGGGTTCGATCCCCCTCCCGGGCGCTTAACCGTACCAAGGTACCAAGGTGATAAATTGGTAGCAGTCTGCTGCGAAGGTAACCCGCAGGGTAGGCCACCCACGGGCGCCTTTGTTGCGAAAATAGGCCAGACACCGTCGTTGGAAAATCGTTGGTCTATGGTGTAGTGCCATGGTCCTCGGGATACCTTTACTTTTACCTTTATATATATATATATACGGTCATCGTCTATAATGGTATATAATTCTAATGGATTAAGAAAAGGAAATCGAATGATTATCGACTGAATATCGATCTAATATCGACTTTCGACCTTCAAACCTTTCATCCCCGTTGCTAAACTGTGTTTCTCCCAGCGCTTAGCCCTTGTGGTGTACCGTATGCACTTGTTGTATAGTCAGAATATAGCGATTCTGGATAATTAATATATATATATATATATATATATATATATATATAATAAAAAAGAAAATTTTTATCGAATATTTTCAAGTCCCGCTCAAGTGAGAGTTGATGATCCGAAAAATCTCTCGGACCAAGAATGTGAAGCGCTTCAAAACACACTTCAAAGACGTGCGAACGCCATCCCACAGGAGAGTCCTCACAAGGTAGCAATGCATAGATCGAGTACTGTGACAACAGTGTGTTATAGGTGGCTCTGGTGGAGCTGATCGAATTGGCGAGGGCGGAGATTACTGTGGATCCGGTAGATAAGGTTCATGCAAAGATTGATTGAAGCTCTTTTGCAGGAGAAAAAGAAAGCGGGCACGCTTCGGGAAGTCGGTGGTTCTCGAGTGACGTTGCTCAGCTCGCCCCATCGAATCCTGCCTGCTGAGAGTGCGCGTTGGTGCACCGAGTATCAGGCCATTTGCGAGGTATCACGTATCCCATTCACTGATCGGCGTCAGTCGAAAAAATTTTGAGGACAAGCGCGTACTCGTATCGGAATGGAACTTTCCCGTCAAGCTACTCAGAAACATACAGCGACTCGACTTTCTGAGGTATGCATGGAAGTTTCTTCGTATATGAAACCTGAATCTCATGTTTTGTTCCAGATTTCTCGAAATAATGAGAACGTTTCCCAAAATTTCAGACTCCGGACTAGTATATCATCGCACATTTGTTCAAGTATGTTCCCTTTTAAGATTGAATCATACAAAATATACTATACAATGTCATTATGATTATATTAGATCAACGAAACGGAGAACACGGTTGACGCCAATGTTTTCTGTATTCATGATTTGGATGAATATCATGTCAACATGCAACACCTGGATCACTTGAACCAGGTATAGCTGTTTTCTAAATGAGCAGATTTTTTTTCATATTCATTTATCAAGAGTCACGTACATCGACTAACAGTGACAGCCCTGTTTGCGATGCGCAGTGTCGCCAGATTCGATTCGAGTCTGTGCGATCTGGAGTCGATCGAGTTTCCCCACTCTGTTTGGTACAATCCCGCCACTCAATGTTTCCGTTTCGGCGATTTGGGCATCGGGTTAGTTGTTATAATGTGAACTAAACACCAGCACTATTTCTGTAGAGCTTTGATGGAAGATCTGATCGACACATACGAAACGGAAAATGAAGACGAAGAAGAAGAGGAACAAGGAGAGGAAGAGGAGGGGAATGAAGACCTAGGGGACGAAGAGTTGGAGGTGGATGGACTCGCACAGGAGAGTGACGATGAAGACGAGTTGGTGAAAGAAGAGAAAGAAGTGGAAGTTGAGGACTACGAGCACCGGAATGCAGCCGAGCAACTGGCAACTCTGTTAGAAGCTACTCGTGACAAAGGTGAATGCGCAAAGTGGCAATGAAGTTTGTGCAGAGAATTGTATTTAATCTCACGTAAATATATATATATAAGAATATTTCAGTGCAAATCGATCTACGCGATGCTGTTGATCTGTTTGCCGACAGTTGCAATAAAGTGGACAAAAATCCCAAATGATTGACTGAATTTACACAAGTTATGATTCGCAGGCACATTGCTACGGTAGCAAGGTTTCAGCAAAACGTGCTGTAGGTTGTGCCATAGAGACGATGAGTACAATTTGCTAGTATTGAGACATCTAGTTGATTTGCGATCAATCAAAGACGGACTGTGCGAAGGAAAACCATTCATTTTCAGCTGAAACGTATGTTTTCGAAAACAATCAAATCGTCTCTCATGCTTGTGTCTCATTATTGTCTACTTTTCTTCACAAAAACCACAAGCGCGCAGTAGATTATCGCTTAATAAAAGGATCATGCCACGTCCTCAATGGCGCAGTCGGTTAGATGTTAACCTAGCAATCTGCAGACTGCGCTCTGTCGCAGGTTCGAGTCCTGCTACCGCTCTTTTTTTTTACTTTCTTTCAAATTTGACTGTGCTCTTAGTTACCGTACCACCCGTTCGTGGTCTGTTCCCCCATGGGGGAGATGGTGGGTCTTTTCAATTTTTTGTCAATTTTAACATGAGCTTGCATGATCTCATCGCTCATCCATTTGTTGGTATGAAAACACTTGTGAAGTAAACTCGTAAACAAACACATTCATTATTTCAGCCGGCGATATACGAACTGACACTACATATATATTTCTGCGGACCCTTGGACGCGGAACGTTTGGACAGGTTTTTCATGTCAAGTACGGTAACTTGAATAATACAACATCTTTCATGATTTTTCAGGCAACGCGAAGATGGAAGAGACTACGCGCTCAAAGTCATTGAGATTTTGACAGTGCTGAAAAGGGGGAGATCGATGCTATGAGAGAGTAGGTGTAATAGTCAAAATCGATGTTGTGGTTTTTTTAAACACACACAAATATGGAAATATGGTGTATGTGTATATGCTGCATTCCAGCTTATATCACCCGAACATTGTTCGTTACTTCGATTCAAAAGTAACGAACAACGAGGAGGATCGCACTATATTCATTCGGACAGAGCTATGCGAAGGCGATCTCCTATGGCTTATCAACTCGCACGAGCTGGACACGAAACGAGTGAGTTATTAGTTCAAAAGGAGTAACAATACAGTACTAATACAGTCTTTAGAAGTATGAGTTGTACACCGATGTGCTTCTGGGACTCGATTACTTGCATCAGCTGGGAATGGAGCACTGTGATATGAAAACGGTTGGTTGTGATATAAAGATGAACCCTTAAAAAATTTTATCAAGGAGAACGTTGTCATCAATCACGGACGAGCAAAGATTTCCGATTTCGGAACCGTGATGCTTCTCGGTTGGACAGGAGCTGCGGATGTGAACAGAGATACGTACAGCGATGTCTTCGGGTAAGCTTATAAAATGAGAACATAAACATAACATATTTTCTCAGAACATAACATTTAACATACCATCTAACATATCATCTTATCTTTTCAGGCTTGGTTTCATCTTATTCCATCTATTTCTCGGCCCTTGCGATGCGAGGGATCGCCATAGGAACCATATGAACATGAAGAATCGTCGAACATTCCCTGAACACTTTACAGAAGTGAGTCAAAACTGTTGTTGTCACGAATGAGCGTTTTTTTTCTAGTGTAAGGTCGTGAGGGAACACATTCTACTAATGACCGAACTCGCGATTGACCGTCGTCCTACAACGGAACAGTTGATCGCAGATGGAAGGATGATTTCGGTCAAGCATGCAGGATTTTGGGTGTGTTTTGTAATGCGTATAAAGGCAAATACAATGTGAAGTTTATACTAATATGTGTACAACTTAGAGTGGAATCCCACACACCGTTCGCCACGGACGCGGCACAGCCGAGTTTGAGTACTTGACTGAGCAACTCTTCGGCAATCCCTATCCTCAACAGTGCCAGTACTTCAACAAAACCAACGGAATTGTAAACAACTTTTATTATGTGTTTTATGAATAAGATCTCAACTTACAGCAATGTGCGCGTATGAAAGTGATCAACAAATTTTCGATTGCTGCACGAAGGAGGTATAGACGTATAGAACATATTTATATATTCAAAACAAATTATGGTGTACTTATAGATTGGAAGATTGCCTGTTGGACATGCAGTTCCGTTACACATCGTACCCTGTTTTCACCCAACTCACCGCAGCTTCTTCCGAATCGACGGCACCGGTCTATCTCAACCGTTCCGGACTGATTGTTCAACTGCCGGTTTGTGAATGTGATACGAAATATTTATAAAACTGACGTCTCATTCAGACCGATCTCCGTCAGTTGTTTCTGAAATACGACACGGCAACTAAACAGAAATCATTCACCATCGACGACATCTTCGAGAGCAGTGTCAAAGGCGAGAAGAAGTCAAGGAGTTTCTTACTGTGAAACCTTCAGGAAGCCGACAGACGAAGCAGTGTTTTGTGAATTGGACGTTCAAGAGAACTGAGAGATCTGTGCGCAATAATATTTGTGATCTCCTACAGATTGCACTTCAGGTATGCGTTTTTCAATCCGATAAAATTGAAAATATTGAATTTAGTTGACGACCACGATGATTGAGAACAATCTGAAACTGAGGTAAGTAAAGTCATGTTTGAAATTTGATCGGAAGTTCAGTTACATTTGTCATGTCAAGTACGTGGTTGCAGATTCGGCGACGCTCGCTTCGTGCGAGCCGCGATGGAAGTGCTGCAATTCAACAACGAACTGCAGATGGCGACTCTACAAGTTCTCGCCGCAAATGCTCACAGTAAGACTGATCACTATGTTTGTTTAACATCAATAATCTCTCAGAGACTGACGTCACGCGCAATCGTGAATTGGTAGGGAAATTAGGAAAGCGGTCCGAACGACTTCTAGCCTTACTCGAATTCTGTGATGCAGGCCAACAGAATGCGGAGCTCGATGCGTGAGAATCAACTATGCAAAGAACAATCGAAGACTCGATGTATTTCAGGGTTATTGAGAATCTTTGCCGCCATGACCTCTACGTACAGGCTGCGACGGACAAAAACGCACTCGACGTTGCTATTCGGCAGTTCCGGGAACAAGCACAAGGTGGGGAATATTATAAAGAAATAACTGTGTAATAAATCCTCATATGCATAGAAGTATTTATACGGAACATGTTGTGCAGTGCCGGCACATGTAACTGTGGAGTGGTCGTCGTCCACTCTTTTTCGATCGGATAGCTTCGTCGACGGAGTCGTCTTCATTCTAACCGTCCAACCGGGCGATCTCAAGAAAAACGTCGTCCTCGGAGCAGGTGCCGAGTGCTGTGCTCGTGTTGTTTGATGAGTGTGGTTCAGGCGAGTGCTCCTCGCTGCTGCCCCACAACGTGCGCATTGGCGGAATGGTGGGCATGACCGTGGACATGGACGAGTGTGCGCGCCACTTCCGCTTTCCGGAGAACCAGGGAGGGGAGCCCGCAGAGCAGATGGGCGATGTGGGTGCGGAGGAGCGAGAGGGGGACAGAGTGGATGGGGTGGAGGAGGCTGTGCCTGCGGCGGCAGGAGAGGCGGCGGAAGAGCCTGGCCGCGTTGCTGCGCCGCTGTGAGCATACGCGGTCGCCGTCCTCGACAATCTCATTGCATTCCTTGATGTGTACAGACACATTGCCTTCTGATGTAGTTTTTGCATGTTTTGAATATTATGTATGTAGTTGTTTGTGATTGACAATATTTTTTTTCGAGTTTCTATGTTCATTCCTATTTCCTATTTCTTTTCCGTTCATTTATTGCTTCCATGTATGTCTTCATTAGTGATCCAAGTAAACATCACATTGCAATGTAGTCAATAAATTTTTATGTATTAGTCGGAATTACTAGTCTCTTTCGACCTCTCTCATCTTTCACTATCTCATCTCTCTTTCCTTTCTTTCTCCCCCCCCCTCTCTCTCTTTCGCTCTCTCTCTCTCTTTCTTTCTTTCTCTCTCTCTCTCTCTCTCTCTCTCTCTCTCTCTTCCGCGTGGTGTCATTTATAACAGGCGTAGGGGTCATCCGGGGAAGGGTCATCCAGGTGAGATCGCCCTTTCTCTCCCCCTCTCTTTATGTCTCAAAGACACCGCCGGTATTGTGTCACCACTAGCAATCCATCACTCCTTATCAGCTGCACTGATACCATGTCGTTGTGCCAAATCCTCGAATATCCACTCTCTCCTCGTCTGCGCTCTCCCATCCGAACACAGTCTCTCGCTACTTTTGGTTTTTTGTGCGCACGCGCGGCATACGCACAACAGAGTATCGATCAGACCGTCCGTACCCCGTGCACTGTGAGAGAGCGAAGAGAGAGAAGAGAGAGAAAAAGCGAACACCGCCGCCCTTTCACTGTCCCGCCGCTTGTGTTTGTTTACTTTTTTGTTTACATGTGATGTGTACATATTGTTTGTGAATCGTTGAGCTGTGATATGTTACCAATTCAGTGCGATACATATATTTGCGTCACTCGTCTGTCTCTCCACCCTATCTCTCTCTCTCTTCTTCCACACAGTACTCGTACGCACCGCGGTTCAATCCGATTACATCGAATTAGGACTGTTGCATGGACCGTTTTTTATGCCCAGCCTTTTTTGATTTTCAAATGCGCCCGCGTTTACTGCAGTAATCCGTACCACCCAGACTGTAATAGTTAGCGGGCGGCATTGCTTCGCTTCATATTCCCACGCCAGTGGCTAACTGATGGGGCAATTCTCCGCGCAGCTTCTCTCCCCTAACCTAGCAGATGTGAGTTGCGCGTAGTGAGAGGGTAGTGAGAGAGCGTGGTGGATGGGAGTGAGCAGGCAGTGAGAGTGTGGTTTTCGTGTCTCATGGTGTCTACGGGGGGAATAAGGCAAGTGGAGTGAAAGGGTGCGAGAAGTTGAGTATCGGTTTTTCCAAGCTCTCTCTCTCTCTCTCTCTCTCTCTCTCTCTCTCTTCTGGACAACGAAGGGGGTTTTTCACTCACCACCACCACTCCGGCTTTTGAGTGTCGCGGCTAGTCACTTTCGCTATGCTCATGTTTACGTCTTTTATGTATGTTTTATGGTTTTGAATGTGTTCCTCTCTACTCCGAACTCTCACACACCTCGCCTGGGAACATTTCGTATGCAATTGTTCTACCGCCGCCGCCGATTCATTCTCATCGCATGAAAACCGCGCTTATTCACTCATATCAGATGATTCATACTCATTTGCATACCGCGTTCAACACGCCTGCTGATCGCGTCCACTTTAGTGCTTACACAAAAGACCTGCTGCCTACTCCGCTTACCGTTCCCGAACTCGTTGGCCCGTCTCTCTCTCTCTCCCTCTCTTTCTAATCCGCACCGAAATGCGGTGTGGCGATCCGATAATTGCGCGACCTCTTTCCTCTTTTTGAGCCGTTCGTACCGTTCACTCCCACCGTTCATTCTTTCCATCCCATTATCGATCTATTGATTGACATTATTGATTGATTCGTTTTGTCCGTTTCCCGCCATGTACTTGTGCACATGTCGGCGTTTCTCTTTGCGTTCCCCTGCTCGGATCAGCCATATGGCGCAATGTTATGGTATTGCCTCGTGTATATTGTCGCCCCGCTTTGATCCAGCTACATTTGCATACGCGTAACTCGATCCGCCGTCTTGTGCGAGTGAGTTGGTGTGTCGCCCGAATTCCATGTTCTTCTCCACTTATTGACAGCCGGCAATTTGTTTACCCGCCGCTCCGTTCCATTAGAATCGCCGTTCCGTTGCTTTCTCCTCCTCCTTCTCCTCCTCCTCCCTTCTACTCCATTGCTCCCTTTTCGATGCGGCTTCTCCCTTTCACCGCGTATCCGATTTCATTTGATTGCTCGGGAGCCAGTTGTGGACTGTACGTTTCCCTTTACGTTTCCAGGTGGCAGTCGTTCTCTCCGCGCCAGCTAGGCTGATCTCTGGGTAGATCAGTGTCTGCGCGGGAAGACACGCCGGGTAGATCGAATGGGCGCGCACCACAGCCGAGACCATGCGCCCACCGCCCGCACCTCCATCGATCCAGGTATCGACTTATCGATTGATTGTTTTGGCGTTTGTTGATTGTGTTTACTCTCTTCGCCTACCACTTGAACATGTTGCCATTGTGAGAGGGGTGAGAGGTTACGAGTGAGTGAGTATGGTGAGAGGAGAGTGAGCAGACAGAGTGAGTGCGTTCCCCCATCAAGTGTTATGCTTGTCGTTGTGCTTTCCAGCATTCTGTCTACAGTCATCTCTCCATTACGTGAATTTACATAACACCACTCGTGGCTTCTCCGATATCCTCTAATCCTATAGCATGCGCGGCGACCCATCGGCAGATGTTCATTCGTGTCATTAGACTTTTTGGCGCGCGTCTCTCTCTCTCTCTCTCTCTCTCTCTCTCTCTCACTCTCTCTCACTCTCTCTCACTCTCTCTCACTCTCTCTCACTCTGTCACTCACTACTGCACAGCTGTTTGTCTCACCGCGCTGTTCACTAATGATCGATGCGCGCACCGAACATTTCCCTATTAGGCTCTGTCCGAGAAGAAAACTCTATGCAATTGCATGTAGCCGTCCGTCGGTCCATTTCGGGAGTCCCTGCGGTTATCGGGAGTGCAATTTCCACACATTCTCTCTCTCCTCTCTCTCTCTCCCCCCTCTCTCTCTCTCTTCCCTCTCCCTCTCTCTCTCTCTCTCTCCTTTCTCTCTCTCTCTCTCTCTCTCTCCTCTCTATCCGTTCCCACACTACTTCCACACACTTGCATAATTGCACACTCTCTCTCTATGGAACGCATGTTGCGCGTTTTACTATAATTCGCTCAAATTGGCCTTGCTGGTGGAAACTGGACAGCGGACCAATTGATATACGATAGTCACATTGCAGTCGTGTTACTTTTGTATCATGTGAACCCTGTCTAGTTTGCGACGATGTTTGTTAATCGGCAAAAAAGCAAGCGAGTGAATTTCAATGGTCCTTCGATCCGGCTTTTGTCGGTCGCTGTTCCCTGCTCTGCCGCATCTGCGTCTCCCTCGCTCCACTCTCACTCTCGCTATCTACGCTCTCGCCACCCTACTGTTTTTCGGTAGAGGTGAAGTGCCATCGAGACGTGGGCTGATTGTCTGCACCCTATTTGATCAGTGCGCTCTCTCACCCGCCCACCGTTTGTCTTGCATCTCTGGTGCTCTCCCGGAATTTGCGTGTGGTGAGCGTTCTCTCGGCGCGTAGTGAAGGGAACGGTTACCTCTCGACGAATCAACACTCACTCGCGTCTATCTATATTTCCGAAATGATCGAAGAAATGAGTTCATAGCTGCCGTTTTTTTCCTCGTTCCCATGTTTGCGCTGCAAATTCTATCGCGTTTTTGTCGTCTCTTCATTTCGTAGAGGGTATTATTCAAGGCTGTGCCCAGTGCGCATCCCCTTTCTTCTTCCACTCTTTTTATAATCCTCATCTCCTACCGTTCTTCCCTCTTCTCTGTCCCTCTTCCTCCTCCACACTCTCTCCTTCCTGACCTCTGTTTATCCCCTGTCATACGCACTCATTGTGTATGCACGTTTTTGTTTTCTCTCCCGCTTGGCAGGCCCTTATTTTGACCCTTTCCGTGTTACGTCTTTTGAATATAGCAATTTTACATTGTTTTCTCTGCTTCTCTCCAGTTCACGCACTCTCTCACCTTGTCTGATTCGAGCGGACGGGGGTTGGAAGACTATTTGCATAGGAAATGTCGTGGTCCCGAGACGCGAGAAATGCACTCACCTCACACACTCCCCGTCTCATTCACGCGCGTTCGTATAGAGAACGCAATAGCTTCTTGTATCTTTACTTTTTATATTGCTTCATTGACTCTGATTAGTATCCGAACAATTGTACGTAAGGCACATCTCTTATAGTATGTATCTGTTCTAGTCTGTTCTTGTTTTGTGCGATACGTTTGCGTTTGGTTTGGTATACTGAGTGACGTTCCTCAATCACGTCGCTTTTCGGGATTTCCCAGAGGTTTTTTTCCTATGCGACTGTCATTGACCGCATTTCTCTCCCTTCCCACATAACTACCTCATATAGTAGTGGTAATTGAGAGGGAGCGTGTGATTGTGAGAGAGCGCAGACGCGCGACCTCCACTCACTCCATTCACACTCACCACTACCTCCTCACTCCATATCCGACTGGTTACTATACCACCCACCGTGTTAGTTATTCTAATCAGCTGATGCGATCAGCTGATCTCTTTCTTGCTCCGTCTGCGCCCTAGTGATGGATGAGTGCTCTCTCGCCTTCCGGTCATTACCCCGAGAGGTAATGGAGAGGGGGGAGGAATATAGTGTGTTCCTCCATTGCGCACCTGTCTATGAATAGTGGATGTCTGTAATAGTCAAGCGAGCATGCTCTATGAGCTACGCCTAACGCGACTATAGATAGTCTGTATTTTTCCAGAGCGCAATAGCATAGATCAAGGATCTCAGGCTATAGAATTTCCTCCCCGCTGATCTCTTTCCCAGCAATCTCCATACGGTCTATGAAAACGTTCTCCCCTCGCCAGTCGCTCACACACAAATTGCCCACTCGCCTCGCAATCCACTTTTTTATATTGAGGTCGCCGGTGTGGTTTGAACCGATTTGGACATTTGCATCTTTTTGAGGCGCGGGTGTGGGAGGTGACAAAGAAAAGCAAACCATCGGGGCCAATGAAATGTGGCAGACACTGAATCGGCCGAGGGTTCTACTGCCTCCATTTTCGCACAATTAAACTCGGTTTGCGGTGATATTGTATAGTACTAGTGGCTGTCAGCGAATGCCACTCCATAGAGTGTCCGCAGGGAATCATTCTCACTCAATTTTCCGCCGTTCGTCCGCGAGTCTCCATTCCTCCCCCCCCCCTCCCCTCTCTCTCTCTCTCTCTCTCTCTCTCTCTCTCTCTCTCTCCGGGCAGCCTAATTCGCGTTGTTGTGGTCAGCGTACGCGTCGAATTCGGACACTGCATATACGCACTCACATCGATTTTCGCACTATTCTTTCTCCCTCCTCCCGCCCTCTCACTCTGCCACGCTCTCTCCGTCACTCTCTCTCACTGCGCATCGCCGCAGGGCACACATTCTATTTATGGACGGCACCCGATGCGGGCCAGCCAGGATTTGTTTGTTTTCTTGTTTACGTGTTTATCTCTCACGGTATTTTTTTGCGGAAGTTCACGGAATAGCTTTGTTTTCTATTTTGACAGACTCATCCCGGGAAAGTTTCACTTTTCGTAGCTATGTATTCTGCGCTCGTTCTCTTTTTTTGCGTAGCGTTCCAAGAATTTCGAAACTACCCAATTTTATGCGAATTCGAGAGAGCATCGACAAGAAATGCTCGGAGAGCCAGATGCGGGAAGGACTGCGAACATTGAGCGCCCGAGGACTCACCATTTTTTCAACTATATCCCAACTCGCGTTCTTTGTGTGTGTCAATTGACTCATTCGCGGGTCTTGTTCTTGTAACTCGCACTACTGTCCCAACAAGTAAGCTCCCAATATTTGCCCTCTCGTCTTTCCCAGTTCCCTCATCAGTTTTCTCATGCGGAAACCAGATTTCACGTTCGCATTCCGTTCGCATTCAACGTGCGCTCATCACTCGCAAAAAAACGTCCAAGGTTCAATATAGCAGTGTCCAATATATGGCATGTTTGCAGTGAGTGAGTGTAATCCATGTTGTGTATATCGCTTTCGGTCGCCTCCCGGATTGGGGCTTTATAGGATTGTCCGGGTGGGATTTGCGCGCGCCGCTGAAAGGGACCCTCACCCAATTTGCTATTGATCTCCCATCTCGCCTTTTGCCCCGCGCGCGTTTCAATTATTAATTATCGGTCAGGCCACACACGGCAGTCGATGTTGTTGGCAGAATGCGAGATGAGGCGAATGAAAAGATGAAAAGAAGACATGGTTACCGGTTACCGGGTTTTCGTGGCTATTGTACGGCGATGAATGTGTGATTGGAAGCTTTTATGGATTGTCGCTGTCACCCCTATGCAAATGTGCGAGAGAGAGAGAGAGAAGGGAGAGAGAGAGAGGATGCTGGATGAATGTCTGAATGAGCTGCGCCGGATGGCTCATTCTATGCAAACTAGATGATATCTCGCGCACATGCACTGATCACTCTCGCCGATTGTATCTATTCTAATGTTGTTTACAACTGCGGTTGTTTACATGTGATCATTGATGTTTGTTTGAGTATGCGAGGATTCTGGCTGGGCAGCGTCTACTAGTAGCTTCTCTCACGCCTCCGCCGATCCACACAGGGCCACTCCCACCTCAGAGATAGGTACGTTTTATGGGTATTGTACGTTTCAACTCCTTGCGATGTTTGTAACAAATCTTTTTACGTAATGGTTTTTGATAGTTTTGTAGTAAAATGTATTGCTGTTTGTGTTAGGATTGATTTCTTGACTATTTTCTTTGGAGAGCCGTTATTCGCAATTGTCCCCATGTTTGACGTCACTTTTGTATTTTGCAGATAAGATGGAGCGTCGTCCCTCGTCCTCTGTAGACACGTTTCGACAGCTCCACTCGAGTCAACACTCCAATTGGAGTAGTCGGTCAGTCGAGTGATCGATTATCGATTTATTGAATTTCATTGTCTGTATGTCTGTTCCGTTGCTATCATGCCGTCACTCTCTCGCATCCCAGCGTTTTTGATAATTCTGCAGTGATAGTGATAAGCGTCTTCGGAAATCGCGCTCACCGTTTCAAACGCTACGCAGTCGTAATTTGCGCTAAACGAATTGTCGCGTTTTTGCTGATTGGTCCATTCAGAACTCGGAATCGGACGGAATAGGGAAATGTCGCGCCCTCATCTCTCTCTCTCCCTCTCTCTCCTTCTCTTCCTTCTATGACTGTCCCCTCCCTTTTTGTCTCTTCTACATGGGTGCGTCTTCGCTTTGAATCTTCCGATTGTGTTTTTTTTCCGAGAGAAAAGCTGCGATCATGATGTGTGGGAAGATCGAAAATAGTGGTTGTGAGTGATGCCTATCCCTGCCCGGACTCGGGTCTGACCAATCGGAGGAAACTATCGCCCACTCCATTGTGAGAGTGCGAAAAACACCTCTGTGCCCCGCTTCTCTCGCCAACTCTCACTTTCACACACTGTCTCGTCGTGTTTGACCACTGTCTGCATCTCTACTCTCTCCTCCCTCGCCACACTCTCTCCCCGCATTGTCATATGTCGCGAGTGTGGCTGTATGTCTTCAGGGCCCTCTCGGTGTTGTCATTTCGAGTGAGCTGTTCCCGGCTATTCCCCTCACTTCTTCCCCCCGATTTCTGGTTCCATCGTCTGTGTACAGATGTTTCATGTGTTTTACTATCACCATAGAATATGTCGCATAATCCACATTGTTTTCCTACTCGCAATCCTCTCAATCGTATTATGGTGAAACTATGTACCTGTGCATAACCGGAATCCGTAGGTTAGGCAGAAAGAGAGAGAGAGAGAGAGAAGGGGGGAATGGTGGGTGAGTCCCGTTGTGTCTATACTTTGCGCAAGCGGTGGCGGCTGAGCATTGGCGCGTAAGCTGTGTGCAGAGTGGGTGAGGGAATAGCAGATCTAGCGACACACTGCGTGCAAATTGCGCGAGATAGTGCGTGAATCGAGGAGAGTGCAGAGCGAGAAGGGGGAATGGTCCGGTAGCAGGTAAGAATGGAACACAGTCACTCGATCGACGAATTGATTCATCTGTATTCATCTAATTCACGCCGTTTTTTGTGATCGGTCAGCTTCGAACTACATACACGTACACACGTACTCGAGGCATTGACGTCTCGAGTGGCCCCGCTTTTTGTAATGCTTTTCTATCGCGATGCGAGTGAGAGTTTTGGCCCGCTAACCCTATGCGAGAGTGTTGATATCTCGAGGGATGCAAGATGTGAGGAGAGAGATAGAGAGAGAAAGAGAGAGAGAGAGAGAGAGAGAGAGATCGGGGCGCTTGTCTATGCATTGGCGGTGACAGATCGGAAGACAAGTGATTTCTGAGTCTTGAGTGGCCGCTGCGAATTCTCAAATCCCCCCTCTTCTTTTTGCTTCCGTCAAAAATGTGACAGAGTCGACATGCTTCTTTCGAATGTAATGTAACCAAACCCCTTTTTCCCTCGTCTCATCAAACCGTTGACTCTTGGGATCAAATTATCAAACCACTCCCGCTCATCACTGATCAAGAGGATTTCTGCCCGACAGTTTTGTTTGTCTACTTCCTTGGTTTTCCATTGATCTCCTTGCCACTTCCAGTAAATTGGTCACAATTCTGCGTCGTTTTCGTGGTATGAAAAGCGATTTCGGTTCAGCTATACTTTTCTCGTTCCATTGTGGATGAGAACCAGATCTCTCACAGCACTCCATGCAAACGCATTGTTATGCTGTTATTATGCGAGCTGTCTAGTTTTCTCAACAATTCTTAAAACTTCACAGTACGCGTTTTCCTACGGTTGTCGTGTGTTCTGAATTATAATCCACATGATTTCTCTGTCTGCGATTATTCATTCCTTGTTTTTTGCCTATCACATGTGTGTTTCTCTCGCGAAATCTCGCGCCTCTTCCTGACTGATCGCATTTCAAACGCCGCGCTGTAATCAAATCACATCCCTCCCATATCACTCACTATCACACTCACTCACTATAATATTATGAGTATGTGTAACGTTATGCTTGTGGTTGTGTAGTGTCATTGATCAGAGAATGAGGAGAGAGTGTGTGGATGGGAGAGGAGCAGAGAGAAGGGAACTTGTTGTGCTTTTGCAGATGATATATCACACAGCAGGCAGTAGCTGAAGGGATATGTGATATGAGCTATGTGTGTGTTTGCTGAGATATGAGTTCGTTTTCGAGAGGCTTTCTTGCCAATCTGCCCGCATATCCCTTCCTTTTCTCCTCTTTTTCTTGTCACACGCGGACAAGTCTCGATTTCAAGTTCCTTCTTTTTTCACTCTAGTCTTTGAACAGGAAGTTTTGTTTGCAAGTTTTGCCAGACACTCGGTCTCTCAGTCGCATTCTTACGGCGTTCCGAGTGTCCAGCTGAGTGCTTTCTCGAATCAAATAAATAAGCGTCCAGTAAGCGTCCAGTGGTCGTAAAATCATTGCGCGAAGGGGTGCGAGAGTAGATCCGATCTCATTCTTACTCTCTCTATTACTCTGTGAAGATGTACCTGTTTGATATTGATATTTAAAATCTAATTTATATCATTGTCGTTTCTTGAGTTTCATGAAATGATTTTCTTGTATTCCTTGATACATGTATAATGCGTGTTCTGTTTCAGTGAGGACCTGGTGTCTCTCTCGATGGGCGGTCCATCGTCCCTCTCTCACTCGCATGGGGAGGACGCGCCCCTATTCGTAGCCCTCTACGACTTCCACGGAGTAGGAGACGAACAGCTCAGCGTCAAGAAGGGAGACCATGTGAGTCGTCATCATTTTGGGATGGATCTGCGACTGGTATTATAAAAACTTAGCTCCTTGAAGAAAAAGGATACTTGTTCTACATTTTTGAAGAAAAAAATGTTTTCAGATCCGCGTTCTTGGCTACAACAAGGCGGGCGAGTGGTGCGAAGCGAGACTGGCTGCCAGCAGACGACCAGAGGGACAGAAGAGGGTCGGACAGGTGGGCGGGGCCAGATGAGGCGGGGCTTGTGAGGGCGGGGCTTGTGTGGGCGGGGCTTACTGTGTCTTTTTCAGATTGGTTGGGTGCCGAGCAGCTATGTCGCGCCAGTGAACAGTCTCGACAAACACAGCTGGTGCGTTTATTGTGTTTACCTGAAAGAAAACCTGAAAAGATGCTATGCTGAACATTCTGTGATTGTAGCTGATTATGCAAATACTGTGAATTCAGTGATAATTAATCATGATTTGCAGGTACCACGGGAAGATCTCGCGAGCCGAGTCGGAGTACCTGCTCGGATCGGGCATCAATGGGTCGTTCCTCGTCAGGGAGAGCGAGACAAGGTGGGGGGGGGAGAGGGAAGGGAGAGAGAGAGAGAGGAGAGAGAGAGAGAAAGAAAGGGGGATTGGGAGAGAAAGAGAAAGAAAGAGAGAGAGGGAGAGAGAGAGAGAAAGAGGGAGAGAGAAAGAGAAAGAGGAGAGAGCTTGCAGTCTGGGCCAGTTCTCCATATCCGTTCGTCATGATGGCAGAGTCTACCACTACCGCATCAATGTCGACCCGCAGAGCGAGAGGGTGCGTTTTACTGATTGTTAGAAGCTTGTGTGGGAGAGGAGTGAGTGAGAGAAGCGATGACAGTCCTCTTTCTAGTTGTTCATCACTGCCGAGTCCAAGTTCAAGTCGCTCGGAGAGCTCGTTCACCATCACTCCATCCACGCAGACGGATTGATATGTGAGTGTTTTTAAAATTGAAATGTTTACAAAAACACAATTTACATTGCAGGCAACCTGATGTACCCTGCCCCGAAGAAGGAGCGTCCTCCCACGGTCTTCTCCCTCTCGCCCACGCAGCCGGATGAATGGGAGGTGGAGAGGAGCGAGATTGTCATGAGGAACAAGCTAGGTGCGTGCAAATTACTCTCTCTCTCTCTCTCTCTCTCTCTCTCTCTCATCTCTTCTTCGTTATCTCTTATGGTTTGTCTTGTTTCTCCGGACTATCAATTGTTGAAAGTTGTTTTGTTTATGAGTAGTTGAAACTTGGAAACGTAGATTTAGTGAGTGTTTCTTATATTTTGTTGGTTCAGGCGGTGGTCAGTACGGCGATGTATACGAGGGCTACTGGAAGAGACACGAGAGGACGGTGGCTGTCAAGACGCTCAAGGTACGCCCCCTCTCTCTCTCTCTCTCTCTCTCTCTCTCTCTCTCTCTCTCTCTCTTTGTCTTTGTTTCTCTCTCTCTCTCTCTTGCTTTAATTTTGTCCGGAAACAATATGTGTTTTGCGTCTGCGTCTTTTGGCAAAAGTCGCTGTGTCTCCACTAATTGTCAGTTTCACAGTCTCCAGACACTGACTGATGTGTTCACACTCCAATAGTACTTTGCCTGTACCGTACGTCTATTGTTCAGGAGGACGCGATGGCGCTGCACGACTTTCTGGCGGAGGCTGCGATCATGAAGGACCTCCACCACAAGAACCTCGTCCAGCTGCTCGGAGTGTGCACGCGGTGAGTGGAGGGGGAGAGGGAGTGATCTCGGGTGGTCCGTGTTGGTTTAGTCAGTTGCAGTAGTCAGTACTGTACAGGTCCTTTCATTGTCATACCCCTCTCTTTCCAGCGAACCGCCGTACTACATCATCACCGAGTACATGTGCAAGGGCAACCTGCTCGACTACCTGCGCAAGGTGAGTGTGTGTGTGACGTCATCAGTCATGAGATGACGTCATCAGACATTTCATGACGTCATGTCGTTTCAGTCTGACCGCGCCCGTCTCACTCCGACTGTGTTGATGTACATGGCAACGCAGATCTCCTCTGCTATGGCGTATCTAGAGAGCAGGAATTTCATCCACAGGTGGGGGCGGGGCGAAGAGGGGCGGAGTCTAAACAGTTAGACTTAATTAATTTATACGGTTTTTTAAGAACACGTGAAATACAATAATGTAAAGAGAGAGATGGTAACAAGGGACAAGAAAACGAATCTCACAAGTGGTACTACAAGCAGGGGGGGGGGGGGGGGACAGCGGGGCCTGATCAAAGACATACTGAGGAATGAGAGAGACTGGCGTGAACTGTGTGTGTTGCAGGGATCTGGCGGCGCGCAATTGTCTGGTTGGAACCGACAACATTGTCAAGGTGAGTGGCATACGTTTCAGAGGGTGCATATGTCAAGTGGTGGAGATTTTATTGTTAATCCCATACCATCTGCCAGAAGCCTCGAGCATATTAAATTAGTACATGTTAAAATGGTAACGACTGAGTGAGAATACTATTAATGAACTCATGTCGGAGCGGCCACAAACATCGACTATGATGAATCCGAATCTGTATGGTTCACCGTTTGTTTTCAGGTGGCTGACTTTGGTCTTGCTCGTTTCATGCGGGAGGATACTTACACAGCCCATGCGGGGGCCAAGTTCCCCATCAAGTGGACTGCCCCAGAGGGACTCGCATTCAACACGTTCAGCACAAAGAGCGATGTGGGTGGTTCTTTTAAGATTTTTTTCCAATCATGATGAGTTGTTCTGTAGAAAACAGTGTACACTCGCGAAATCGGGGTGTATTATAGTATAGTCTATTATATAATGTCCTCTCCCTGCAGGTGTGGGCGTTCGGTGTTCTTCTATGGGAGATCGCCACGTATGGAATGGCGCCCTACCCGGGAGTCGACCTGTCCAATGTGTACTCACTCCTAGAGAAGGTACGGCTCTCTCTTTATCCCTCTCTATATATCTGTCAATGGCTGATGGTTTTGTTGCAGGGTTTCCGTATGGATGCTCCCCCCGGCTGTCCCCCTTCTGTCTACAGACTCATGCTCCAGTGGTCAGTTATTTTGATAGGTGGATACTCGATATGTTTCAAGTATATGTTATATCGCAACTAATCGTTTGATAAGACAATTTTACTGCTATTCGCTCTGATGGAAATTTTTAATTGAATGATATGTTTTGCAATGGTAATGTGATGGTGACATGTGTCAGTATTTCTAAACTTTTTTCATTCAAAAGAATAACTATTGGTTGAAGTATAAGTGTGACTTGTGAATCTCTCTCTTTTCCAGCTGGAACTGGTCCCCGTCTGACCGGCCTCGCTTCCGAGACATCCACTCGTCACTCGAGAGCCTATTCCCACACAGCAACATCGACGACGAGGTGAGTGTGATTATCGAGTAGTATTGATTGCTCATCGATTGCTTGCAGGTCGACCGTCAGTTGGAGAAGTCTCGTTCGTCGACTGGGAGAAGGAGAAGGGAGGGCGATCGGAGGTGAGGGGTTTCCACATTCGAGGCGTTGCTTCAAACGAAAAGCTCGTGTTTATGGGTGATGAGGTGATACATGTTCATAGCATCCCTGTTCACAGATCGTTCGGTGTCTCTTCCTCTGTCGACTCGTTTCCCCCGCCTCCCCCGCGACAGAGTCACCACGAAGCCACCAGCGACGCCATTGGTGGGTACACGAGACACGTCTACTTTTCTGAACGCTTAATTTTCTACTGCGTGAAGCATCTGGGGCGAAAACATTTGAAATTGTGTGTTTGCAGGCGCTGCGATGTCTTCGTTCCGCTCGCACGCCTCGATGGAGGGCCACTCGGACAGAGAGTCCGGGAGGGAGAGCGGACGGGAGGGAGCCGGCAGGCCAGCCAGACTCCCTCTGCCCACTCCGCCACAGAGCGCCAAGCCGAAGCTACTCAAGACTGTACTCAATCTGAACACCAATGGAGGAGGAGGACACAGCCAGAGCAGTCAGGGTGAGAGGGGGGGGGGGGTTAGAGGTGACACTTCACAGGTCATTGACATAGATGTACATTCAATGCTAGGTGACTGGGTTGTGAAACGTGGATGATGTGGAAAAACAAATAGGAATATTGGCGTGCTGGTTTTGTGACGAATCATGCGCTTATTGTGTTCTATTCGATTTTAACGCGTTGCTGATGCGTGTGCAAGTAGTGATGTGACAAATATACATGTTCTCAACTTGGTTCGTTTGCAGACCTCGTGTCTCCCCTGGATGAGAAGAGCCTCCGGAAGAACAGTCGGTTCGGGACTCTCCCCAAGGGACAGCGGATAGACGCATACCTGGAGAGCATGAAGGAGGTATGGCATTTGGGGGATGAAGATCGAGCATGTTAACAATTCTTGTTTTGAGTTTCATACGTGGATTCACAATCAGTAATCATATTATCACGCAAAAGCAATACTAATTTTTTTTTACAATTCAGCGTTTGTTTTGAGTGGGTACCGAAACGTATTCCAGATATTTGGACAGTTTGAGTACATTAAAGGAACAGTGGCGACTTGTTTTTGACTTTGAGTATTATTAAAAATCATATTAACCTAACACAATTGTATTTTTTGCGAAAGAACGACGATTCTGCGTTACTTTCGAATCTGCATTGGCAAGAATGCAGCTGAAAATTTGAGTTCATAATTGGTCCCATCACGATTAGCCTACCGCTCAAAGCTTCAATACTGCAAAAATTGGGTACGGAGACATACGCGCAAATGATCGTAGGCCTTTCACTTGCTTCATGGCTCAGTGCATGTGCGCTGCGTTGCGGCACCGAGCTCGCTGGTTCGATTCCCGTTCGCGCCAAATGTTTTGCGTGTGTGAAAATGAGGAGTTGTGGCAGATTGTGGCAGAAATATATCGCCACTGTTCCTTTAAAAATCAACTTCAACTCCTTTTCACATCTCTTTTGCCTAGGACCCGCACGACGGCTCCTCGACCATCTCCCGCACTCTATCCGATGACTCACTCGACACACTCCCTCTCCCAGACACACAAGACGGACAGAACCAGGTGGGCGGGGCGTGAGGGGGCGGGGCGTGAGGGGGCGGGGCCGGGGTGTAATTTCTTTATACGCTGCGTTATCCAGTAAAATGTGAAAGCCCATGATCACTGGTGTACGTATTCAGGTTCTGCAACAGTTGAAGTCACGTCTCAAGAAGACGTCTTCTGACTCTTCGGAAGCCCCTCCGTCGTCTTCTCTCCAGCCGGCTTCCCCTGTGAGGAGTGGAGGCTCCAGTCCCAGTCCCAGGGCAGCCGCCAGGGTCGAGAGCGGGTTCAGGGGTGAGTGCATTGCATTTTATCCTTTTACTGTTTGTGTAATTAGTAACTTCAAAACGGTATTGTTGGTTTCATCTGGTAATATCATTGATAGGTATTGTAGTGCACGGCCCTGGCAGGCGGTGCGGTTGAAGTAGAGAGGAGGAGAAACCGTTAGCGATACATGAACAAATCAAAGATTTGGTCTACTACACAGATTATTCCATGTCTAATGTCTATTGGATATGTTCGCAGCCTCCTCTTCCGACTTCCGTCCGGACCCGCCGACCCGCGACCGCTCCTCCACTGGCAGTGCAAGCAGCGGCGCCTATGGACCCATACACCCGCCCGAACCAAAGCCCAGGAAGGTGCGCCGAGAAGCTTTACTATATTGAACTCTTCTTGATCTTGTTAATATATGAAAAATGTTAGTTGTTGTTTGTTGTTTGTTGTTTGTTGTTTACTAGTTTCTCCCCTTGTAGATGGAGTCATCTGCCTCGACCGAGTCTGACTGGAAGGCGCGCCGGCGGACTGTCAGGAAGGAAGAGCGACCCAGTCCAGAGGTGAGACTCTTTTGTATGCGTTTTTAAAGTATTTGTTTCAATGTGAGTAGAATATTTGGTCCATCACGACTCTGCAATTCTAGTTCGATCTTGTCAAAAATTATTTTTCTGCATATCTATGTTCTACAGTTGTTCTAGTTTATTTAATCGATTCCAGCGCACCGACACAATCGATTGCGAGTTGCAAGCGCGGATCCGCACGCTGCGGCACGTGGAGAAGAAGGAGAAGGAGGAGGGAGAGGGGGAGGAGAAGAGGGAAGAACAACAGCCGGAGACCGCAAGGCTCAGGACACTCGTCACACAGAAGGTGCGATAGCTCACCTTTGGAACTTGACAGGGAAAAGGAGAGAGAGAGAGAGCGCGAGAGGGAGAGAGAGAGAGAGTTGTGTTTGCAGGTGGCTCCCCTTCAGCACCATCGTCCCTTCTCCATCCACCACTCGGATGATGAGTCAGACGAGAGCATGGGGTGAGTCAGAGTCTACTTGAAACGTATTTGTTGCTTTATATATTCCAAGATATTTTTAGTACAGAGATATAATTATGCATTGCATGTTTTCAGTCCTCCGGCCGTTGATCTGAAGCGAGTTGAGAGGAAGAACCTCGGAGGCCATCCATTCGCCACTCTACAGAGAACAAAGGTATTTTTTTGTGTTTTGTCGTATCATAATGTAAGCCTTATTCAATTGAGATTTTGTAGATATCGATGAATTTTGTATGATTGTTATTCCGTGGTGAAGATTGCGTCCCTTGCTTGCATGTTTCGACACACAAACACACATACGTAATGCAACAAACCCGCTTCTGTCTGCAACGCAGCCACTTTTTTGTTGTGTGCTCAGAGCGTCTAATTGTACAATCAAATAAATGTATGTAAATGAATCTTGTAGCCGAGTAGGCGTTTCCTGTGTGACTCTGCAGAAGGCGGGAGGCGGGATAGAGAGAATAGACAATTGTTCGTCGCAAGCATCAGTGAGCAGTGGGAAAAACACAGAGTGATGTGACACATGTTTCGATCTCACATCAAACAATTAACAGAAAATATGCCTCACTAGGCTTGCGTCTGTAGGATGGATGCTAGTGAACAACGAACATCAACGGAACGTCCTCCTCTCATGCATGTATGTTGAGGTGTGTGATTCTCCTCCGAAGGAGCGATCTCCGTTGTCGGATGACGACGACTCCGGGATGACCCGCGCCCATTCACTGCGCGACCTCGCCAGCAGATTCGAACACCTCAACACTAAGGGTGCGTACTTTCTTATTTTTATAGGTTTAATTATATCGTTCTGCGTGATATTTTTCTCGGGGGGTAATAATTGCCTGTGTATTCCTTGTATTAGTTTTTTGGTGTTTTTTGTTGTGTTGGATTCCATGTGGTTTATAATATTACTGATAATGGTAATCCCTGATGGTAATTGTTGGTAAGGTGATGACATCACTTCCGTCCACCCCTTGCATGAGATGTCACTGGGTCCAACCGGAAGTCTGTGTGTGTTGAAAGCTCGCCGAGGCTTATTAGGCCTTTCGTCGGATTCATCTTTCGCCACGTCCCCTCTGAAATGTGAGGACGCGGTTGTAAGTCAGAGATAGAGGAGGGGGTTTCGAGAGAGAGAGAGAGAGAGAGAGAGAGAGAGAGAGAGAGAGAGAGAGAGGAGGAGGAGGGAGTTGAGTGGTAATGAATGCAATACGGTAATGAATGCAATGCGAGACTGCCAAGGGGTGTTAATTACACCCACCTCCCGCGTGCAAGTGCGTATGTGTTGTAGTACGCGTGTATTTTGATAGTAGTATTTGGGGATTCCGATTTCATCGCCATCGTCAGATGCCGGCACGTGATTGCCGTGTGCGAAAACAATGCCATCGTAGACGATTGGACGGGTAGTTTGTGATTAATGCACTATTGCCGTCACTCATCCCGTTTCTGGAAATATATGAGTAGATTGATGACATTGTTCTAATTATGCATTCGAAAATGAATGCATAGAGACATGTGCATTTGTCCGTGACTACGGGACATTGATCGTGGTGTGAATATATAGATAACTGGATATAATGTGTGTTTTCAGGTAGTCTCCCTCAGAGGGCTCCAGCCGCCAGCAAGCGATTCAGCCTCATGGAACCGAGGAGGTGAGCAAGCACACAATACATGTATACTTACTGTTGGTAGATGGTTTTTCGTTTTGCTTTGATCAGCTTATTTATTATGAAAAAGCGCTTCTCCTTTCCATATTTTATCGAAAGTATTAGTATAGTTATCTCATCAGGTCTCCCGCTCCTCCCGTGACGAGTACGATTCCCGATCGAGGCGACCCTTCACAGGACAGAGTCAGCAAGGTGGGTACTCGTATTTCCCGCGAGATCCTTCTTCTCATGTTGTTTCTGTCTGTATGTTTTTATTCGGATCTCTGTTCAATTAGGGTTTTGTATGAGAGAGAGAGTATGATTGTCCGCGGCATTGTCTGCTTCCGTCTGGAGGTGGCGCTATTTCAAGCAGTATAATTTCCATAATAAGGGTTCTCGGACACTAGCAAACTAGTAACGTTTTTCTTGTTATGATATGATATTTCAGGATTCTCTTCTGGAGTTGTTCTCCCAGCTGGAGACGTGTGTATGTGATGTGAGAAACGAGCGAGTGGGTCGATCGACGGGCGGCAACAGAGGAGAGAGCAGAGTGGCACTACTCATCAGGTACGGGGGCACCTACGCAGTGTCCGCGGGCACATACGCAGTGGTCACCCACGCAGCTTGCAGGTTGTCTGACGTGATGCAGCAGTTCCACCACATGTGTGGCGTCTACGCCGAACAGATCAGCCCCCACTCCAAGTTCCGCTACAGGTCAGCCGCTTAGCCGGTGTTTGTCGATAGGAAGCGCGGACGTGAATTTTCTATTTCCTATTTCGCCAACCTCTTCAAGGTTCAATCAGACGCTCGCCTAGATTGCATTGATGCATCAGCTTTGCACGTAGAACGCATGGACTTTGATGCCATATTCCATATTAGGCAGAATTTGTGTTTTGTAGCAGTCGCGTGCAGAAAGTGTGACTACGTGGATGTTTACAGAATGTTTTTTTTTCGAGCAATGCATTCAAGACGCAAGAAATATCGTTTTTCAAAGTGTTCGTAATTGATGTAAATACAAAGTCGAAGAGTCTATTTATGATAGCCCATAGCTTAGATAGTAGCTGACTGTGTTGTTTTGAGGGAGTTGCTGAACCGTCTGGAGGTGTTTGTCCGACAGCTTCGCACGTGCGCCTCCCAACCGCAGTCGGACCTGGCTGACCAGCAGATCCTGCCACAGTTCGAGATGACCTTCCGACAGATCATGCAGCTCGTCCACCGATAGCCCCCTCCTCTCCCTTCCACCACTAGGAAACGACGGGTCCACGCCAGCGCAATCGTTTGTACATAGTCCCCTCCCTTCCTCCGCCATAATGTCTGCGTCTCCCCTCTCGACGCTTTCTCTCGTCTTCCTCTAGCTTTATATATGTCGAATCCCAGAACTACCGTAAGCTTGGCTCAAGATGACGTCGATCGAAATTGACGATCGATTTTAGGATCTTTTCTGCATAATTCACTTTGTTGCACACGCCGTTTTCACTCTCTTTTTTCTACTTCTCGTATCGTTTTGTTGTTTTGTACTCATCCCTCCCAAATGACTTCCCATTTGCCTCTAACTTCTATCGCGATTTGTAAATGATATTTTGTACTTGCGAGATTGTGATTATGTGATTTTTTTACCACGACGAACAAATATATAAAGTGCTGACTCTCTATTCACTGTTCTCAGTCCGTTGTCTGTTGTTTGGGGCACAAACATTTATAATTGTCTCAAATAGTACATATGCGTAAAACAGCGACGGAATTGGGTGGTATATAACAACAATGTTTATTCGTCGCTGGCGTTGACGTTGGCATACTGTAGGTGGCATAGGTATACGGTAGGGAGGAAATGGCACAGGTGTTGGTTGACTAGATGGATTAGTCAGAGGGGGCAAAGCTGGGGCCGCGCGGAGAGATCTCACTTCTCGCAGTGCAAAACAGACGGGGACACACACACTTGGTATTGAAATTCTTTTGTGGCTATGGCAAAAGGCTGTGCGGACTAGCTAACGAGTGCCCCTATTGGTGGTATGGAGAGGCGTGGCTTGTGTGGGCGGGGCTTATCCGAACCGCACCTGCGAGGTCCACGCGGCTCTCTTGCCGAATCGCACTTGCGACGCCCACTTCTTCTGCATTGGTGCCTGGAATAGGAGAGGGAATTAATTGGTACGATTCCGGGAGCCGAATAAATACCCCCCCACGCGTTTTATTTCCGTTGGGGGAGACTTTTTAGAGAGATGAGAGATAGAGAGCTGCCCATATTATTCGTGGTGGGATTGAGTGGACGGCAGAGAATGGGGATGAAAAGCGAGAATTCGATGTGCGAGTATCTACCTCACCCCCTCCCCCCTCTCTCTCTCTCTCTCTCTCTCTCTCTCTCTCTCTCTCTCTCTCTCTTTCTCTCGAGTCATGCGGACTTGCCTCTCCAATTCCCTTGAATGTTCACAGCTCATAAATATGTCTCCAATTAGAAATCCCTGCTTTCGCACGATATTTGATACAAAATTCGATACAAAGGCAAGGTGCGTGACGCAGGAAGATTTTTTTATGTAAGACAGTCCAAAATGTTCATTTGCATTATGTGAAAGTTGTCCGAAAAACCTTTGTCATCTAGTGCAATAGTCTTGCAAAGGCAAGTGTGTTGCAGTATTGCAGTACAAAGTTAGCATCTAGCTATGTTTTGCTAGTGTGCTGTTGCTGTTCTGTGATTCAGGGCATGCGTGGATGCTAGGCTGTTTCCATTGTCTCTTCTGTCATTTCAAAGAATGTCTCGCTAAATAATTCAAAAGAACTACTGGAAAGCGAAAGAAAAGAAAGGCGATTGTCGAAATTTTCTTTCTTTCCGCCTTTCCTCTCACGGTGTGGTGTATATTTGGAAATGTGGAAAAAGAATTCGCAAAGTGCAACCCCACGCTGAAAATTCTGAATAGCTACGTGCCCTACTGTAACTCGCTCACACACTCTTTGTGTTTCCCCACATCACACACGCAAATCGAAAATGTAGTGGAGAAAGAGGATTTCAATCACGTGTCATACACCTGGTACAAAAAACCAACCAGCGACCAGACCCCATTCTCCAAACATCTTCGTGTTTAATTGATTCCGGGTAGTATGGCAATGACTAATTGAGGTAAATCCGTTGGGTGTTAGTGAGTAGGGACTAATGGAAAACAGGTGGTGTGTGCTGGATGGTTCGGGAAGGCCACGGATTAGTGAGAATGGACCGAGCATCAGAAGAAGGGAAGGCACCCCCGAGGAAGAGAAGGACGGTCATTTCTCAACTATACTATATTCATTTTAAGGAAAACAGAAACAGAATGGTCCCACCACACAATTTTAATTCACTAATATTCACATGGGACAGCTCTCATTTCTCAGATTTCACAGGCAGCGAATTTGGATGATTCAAGTAATGTTAGGAAAAGAATGTAACTGTAGAACGCAACTGTGCAAGTTGATCATACCCTAGCTTCGTAAGAAATGGGTGGTAGAATGCGATTGGAAAAAGGATTGTGAATGTGAGAGTGGAAGAGAGTGGGATGATACTCACCATAGTCCTCACTGGAAATGTGTCGAACTTCCACTGTGCATATGGGAAGAGGACTGCCTCATCCATGCTGACCGGGGACTCCGCCACTGACGAAGCTCCTTCCACTGGGGAGCCCTCGGATACCGACGCTGAAAGCATTCAAGTGATCGATCCGCCTTCACTCTGTCCTTTCCCCGATTATAGTGGGTATTTATTGAGTCACCTACACTGCGTGCAATCTTTAAAACTTGAGAATGACTAAATTATTAGTAGGGTTTTAGTGCGTCTAAAATTAGACGTCTTCCAAAATTTTCTCTGACATGCTCTTTTGTCGTTCATTCCTTTCTGCGCAAAATTGCTTCCCATTATCCTAAAACGTCACTTTTTCACGACTAGTGATGAACCACAAGATGTTTCATTATTATTGCTTTGTCACGTTTCAGCACTCAAACAATTTAGCAAAAAAATGCTATAAATTAGTTTTTTCAAGTCACGTGTTGCTCACCAAACCCTTACTTATTTGTGCAATTATATAGGTGCTACGTAAGTGTAGGTTAGTGGACCATGACCTGTCGTTACGCATGCACAGGTTCATAGAAAGCTTTTCAAAACGTCATCCTTCATTTCCTGTCTTGTGATTGCGATGCGTGATGAAGATGGAAGATCGTACCATTTTAGAATGAGCATAGTGAATACTCATAGCTAGAAGGGAAATGAGGTGTGTTATGTGTGAAAACGAGTAGAGCACACGTGGAATGATTGTCTATACGCTTCTTTTCACGATGCCACGTCTAGAGCAATCATCGTTAGAATATCAGGGCGCCAGACATTTGTATAACGAGCTGGAAATCAGTAAAGTATACGCGAAAACATCCTCCGTAAGGTTATCAACATATCAGCGTGGGTTTTGATATATATATATATATATATATATATATATATATATATATATATATATATACATAGTCTTTCTGTTCTCTTTCTCTCACTCACGCACTTCCAGTCACCCAGTTCCAGTCCATTACTTACATATATTTCCTCCCATATTCCTACATAATGAGCTCGGAGACTAGAACATGTCTTTGTATTTTCACGCGCCGAATTCTCAACCTCTGGGGGCAAAGAATCATGCAAATGAATACAGTAGACTAGTATATTATCCAAAACAATGTGAGGTGAGTAGTGAGTAGTGAGTTGCAACACTCGTAACGAGAAGGAAAGGGTGATGGGACATCGTTCAAAAAGAGTTATTTCGGACGATGGCCAGATCGGTCGACAAAACGACATCGTCAGGGTAACATCATGCCATAAAAGGAGTGAGTTATAGGTTCCCATCAAGCGATAGCTAACGATCCGAAACAAAGGCGATTCAATGTGTAGTACACATCATCGTGTCACAACAAATAACAAAAAGATTGAATGGAAATCATTAAGTATGTTTGTCGGAGCTGGATAAGAATAATGACCGGAATAATACAGGTTGAAGAAGCATACGCATTTAGAAGGAAAATATTCCGTGCACAATCATTATCATATATTATTCTAACTGTCAAGGTGTACCAAAGAATAATGCATGAGGACGCTTGACATTGCAAATCCCACACACTCGATTCCGAGAATTCCGATTTCGATAAGCTCATTCCAGATTCAAGATTATTGGTATTTGGTGTGGAGTCCAAACCCTAATTAATCAAAGAAATTATCAAAGATCTCGCGGCGTAAAAGGCGTGCATAAACATATTGTTATAGGGGTTACTTAATTTACAGTACACCAATTAATTGACAGTACAGTATCCCTCTATCCTACCGTATACATAAAGTGCGCAGAGGGCGGCGAAAATAGTGAGGAGCCGTGTGAGCATCGCGAGTGGAGGGAATCAGAGTGAGGAGGGGAGGGGGAGGGGCCGGCAGAGAGAGAGAGAGATAGGAAGAGGGAGAGAGAGAGGGAAGGAGAGGGAGGGAGGGAGGGAGGGAGGGAGAGAGGGCGGAGAAATGAGATAAATGACATGATTCGGGACAAGGGTTGATTCCCAATCGTTATAAGCGTAACTATTGCGTAATTTAAGTAATGAGGGAAGAAGCGTACTTATGAAAATTCTGTATGTAGTCTAAGTAGTCGTCAATTACTACGATGCTACTGATAACTGATACAGTTATTCTTTGTAGTGACCAAGTTCCAAAATCGCAAAAATAACACATGAACATTATGACGTTACGGTAGTATGGAAATATTGTGTTCTACTATCAGACAAGGTGTACATCATTCGTGTTCAATACGCCAGTATACTTCTTCTGTATGCTGAGAGTTCAGTTGTTTTCTAGAATTGAAGCAAGCACAAACAATAACGAACGTCTCCAATATCCCAATATGTTGATTGATTTAAAAAAAAAGAGAGTAAAACTTACCCTGACACTGTTTCATATTTGGTATTTACATCGTTTATCTGTTTTATTCTCACGGTCTTACATATGAACTGCTGATCACCTTGTGACCAGGCGACATTCCGGAATAACCGGAGAATCTATGCTCGATCGTAGTAGTATGACTCGGCCCGCGAATCCCGAGAATTCCCCAGTTCATTTGTATTCATAATATTGAATTGGGGTTGGAGACCTTTGACCACAGGGTACAATTGTTCGTCGCGTGACTCGAAAGTAGAATATAAAGACGGCCAGACACTCGCTATATTCAAGTATGGTGGGAAACCCGCCAGATACATCACATGTGTATCCACTTTGAAACATTACATGTTTGAGTGCAATCATCTTGCGAGGAATGATGAGAAGTTGATGCTAATAATATTAACTGACTGAGCATATTTGATTTACGTGACTTCTGCAATGCATTTATAAATGAAGATGATGAGGAGGTCGCGCAGTTTTGAATTCAAACATTAGTGGAGGAATATTAGTGTAAATATATGTGGATAACCGATCAGCAACATAAACAATTAAATATATGTCGATAACGACTTCGACCTCGGGATCCAACGGGTTGTGATTTTTGTCTAACATCCCTAATCCTAATGAAAGAGTGGAACTCATTTTCATTTGCGTTCTTACCATATGATTATATATGAAACATGCGTCTGACTGTTCGTTCACATTTTTGATAGGATACCGCATGCCGAATTTTTTTATAATTTGAGAAAAGCGACCGCTGTCGGTTGCTGAACTCAGCATTTACTCAACTTAGTCAGCAATCTGCAGACACTGCCACGTTGCCCACACAAAAGACTGAAAAGGCAGGTTTGGTGAAGAAGTAACGATAAGATATACGAATGACATAAATGGGTATCGAGAATGTTGAGTTGAGTGGTAGTCATGCGGCTGCCGCTGATCTTACTCGCTGCAGCTATAGTTGGCAACGCGGAGGAGTGCCCACACAATGGAGTCTACAATCAGGACACCGGAAAGTGTTTTGTAGTGAGTAATGTATATTAATATTTATTTATTGTATCATGATAACAATGAATTTTTGGAAATTATTTTTCCTTCAGATTTGTTTCCTGTATATTCCAGTTCCGTTCCACTCCCCTCGATTTCATCGATGCCAAGCAAGACTGTGTCTCGATGAGAGGCCATCTCACCCCAATCGACGGAGCATTCGACAACGCACTGGTGACTGGTGCGTGACTGGTTCCTCCATCGGTATCTGGCAATGGTTCCGGCTCCCCCACTGGTTCGTGGTTCCAGAATCGGCGCCTCGCTTCTTCCTTTTGTCCGCGAATTCTTTCTGGATAGGCGGGAGTAACCTGTACAGTCAGGTTGGCTGGATTTGGGTGGACTGGACAAAGATGATCTACTCTAGGTGGGCCAATGGTGAGTATGTGTCTATTCACAGTGTATTGATTGTTCAATTATGAAATTATCGATACCGTTTAGGGGAGCCGAACATCTCAGTGGGGCAGTGTGTTTCGATAGAGTCGAAAAGCGGAAAGTGGCGTGCGAGTGACTGCAAGGTGAGTGGATGGAGGGAGGGCGACTGTGCTGACTCACTTACTCACTCACTCCTCGGCTTGACATTGTCTGGACGCTGACGTCCTTAGCCGGCTAAATAGCTGAAACCAGTGACGACCACTTGCTGGTCGTGTGCAATGCCCTCCAGGTAGCCCGCACTGCTATGCGGCTCGGAACTCCTCGTCTCTCGCGCTGATGTGCAGTTGGACTTTGATGACTTTCTCAATGTCGGCGTGCACCATCTTCGTCCACGTCACGCAGCCGCTCTTCTTCGCAGGGACACTTTTGTCATCCGACGGACAGCTGCTATTTCGTGAGTACTGCATTTCACTAGGATCCGTTACTTATTACAGCGCGTCATTACGAATGTGAGCGGCGACGGGTGGGACTGGGACGATGCGAAGGCCACAAATATGGAGGTGATCTGGCCAGCGTTCACAGCTAGGACGAGAATGAATTCATCAATAGTGAGTGGAAGGGAAAGAGGGGAAGAGGAACAGAGGGAGAGAGGAAGAAAGTGGTAAAGAAATAGTGCAAGAGATAAAGAGATAAAGAGGTAAATTATTGTAGACATCTCTGAGACGGGCAGGACTCCCCCTACGGCTTCCGGTCAGCCGTGGATCGGAATGTACCAGGATCAGAGCGATCTGTTCTGGAAATGGAGTGACGGAACGCCGGTAGAAGAATGCATTGAGAGTGCGCCCTTGGCCGAGTGCCCAGTAACCGCAACGCGCAGACATAGAGACGCGAGGACGCGACGCGTCTGTGCCGAGGGAAGAGAGAGATGCTAACGGTGCTTAAAGTGGACAAAAAATCCCAAAGGGTTCGCTGAATTCTTCAAAAGTCATGATTCGCAGACAGTTGACTGTTGCGACAGATAGAGTTTTAGCAAAACTCGGCGCGTTATCTTTTTTGCCGTGATTACTAAACTGTTGATAACGGTATGTTTAGGTGGACTACTACAACAGGCAGCCCGACCAGCCGGATAACCCGAAGACGGAACACTGCAGGTGGGAAATGAGAGTGATAAGTGATAAACAGATTATCTTGTTACGGAGACTCGTTCTGATAAAGAGGTTCTTTTGTTCTGCACGCGACGGAGACTTGTAATTCGCTATCACTTTTGCAGACTTTCCCGGACGCTGGTCCTAACAACGCCCCCAGCTATCACAAGTGGAACAACTGGGGCTGTCCCAGAAAGACCGACGCATTCATCTGCAAGGTCCCCGCAAAACACTAATCAAATTACTTATAACAACTTAAGTATTCACGTATTCGTATTATTCTCTTTTTCGATGTTTATCCGAAGTGTTTATTAATGTGATTAGTTTGTCAGCCTGTTGGTATTATAAAAGATTTTGAATATCCCGCAACCCGCATCCTCACTCCTTTGTGATCGCTATACTTGACCGTTTGTCTTTTGGGTTGATCCGTTCACTAGCTCATGCATCCGCTCACAATTAAAAACTAATTGAAATTCCGAGTTTCCGACGCCGAACCTCAACCATTCCTCAGCGAGTTACCTACGTACGGGAAAGCAGAACTGAACAATCTCCTGATGTGATGTGAGTGTGACAAGTGATGATGGATCCAAGGACATATGCGAGTGTACATGGAATGAATTGGCGAGCTACGACCACCTCGACCACGCCAAGTGCGACACTAGACGGAGCGGCTGATGAAAACAAAGGTGCGATCATTCGGCTTCGTCGTTTCTCCTCGCGTGATCGCCAATCTGGTCAATCTGGTGATCTTTAAAGACCACTGCGTTTCCAATCTCCCTCACAGCCAGGCCTGGAATAAAAAGCCATCCATTCATCTATAGGACTGTCTAGTTGACTCGATTGGTATCGATCCTAAATGCTGTCAATAGCCCTCTCAACAAATAGCCATAACGATGGAGCCAGAGTCAATAGCCATGACGATTCAGTCTCTTGCATCACCTCTCTTTTCACGTGGTTATGCAGCAAGTGCGAGAAGATAGAAGAACTTCAAAATGTTAGTAATCATACGTGCCAGGGATGTAGCGTAGCGCTCACAACGATCACACATCACATAGTGCGCCTTTGGCATCGTAATCTCACGCGGAATTAAATGATGGAGAATAATCATTTGCGCTTACGTACATGTGTACTAGGGAATCATTCTACGTTTTTTTAAATGAATTCACACATTATCAACGTGAAAAATTATGTGGAAATAGAGAAAGACACAGTGCACAGTCCTCAAATCTTGATGTTCTTGGTCTTCCAGACATCTCCGTCTCCCGTTGGAAGCCATTTGAGAGTCGGGATCTGAAAGGGCTCTGATGGTAATGTACAAATAATCTACAATAGGAAGCCTCTCACATCCGAGAACACATCCGGATCGAGTTGTTGATTGCAGACTCCAGTGAGGGCGCATATCCAGTGATCGAAGTACGAAGAGTCCACACTCTTATTCACGAAGCCGTGAACGGGAGAGTTCGGGTCAGTGCTCTGAACAGTGTCGGTCGAATGGACATGCAACCTCCCGAGTCACCTCAATCAGCACACCACCCACAACATGCCGATTCACTGTGCTGTTTCTCCATAGGATGCCACTTCCGGAATCACCCTGAAAAGCGAAGTGGAATCGGGGTTGCACCGACGACCCACCATATACATAGTGACAGGAGATGTGCAGAATATGAGGTAGTTGTGTCTGGCACCAGGGCAGTCTGTCATCAATAGCCCAGTCTCCACTCGCATCACGGGAGAGGAACGACCCCCTCAACAATTACGTCGTTGAAAATACATTCATAAATTCATACTCATGCAGAAACGTTACACAAGCGAATAGGTGTGTCACTCACTAATAGTGCGTCTCCCGAATCCGGCGGATATTATCACCCTTCCCGGTCTGGGTTGATCCATCGATTGAACACAGGCGGGTGTCTTGCGAACCGTCTGAACACCTGGTGCTATTGCCACGTGGAGGGCTCACCTGGTTGAGAAGTAGTATGGCGATGTCTGGAATGGGGAGCACACCCCGGTCGTCGTAGTACTTGCTGGGATAGGCTATCTCGGTGACACTCCTCACTTCATCCGGCCTGCCGGTCGTGGATCGAAGAGAGTGCACGCCAGTCGTCACTATCATCCTGTCCAAGTCGGGTCGGTGGTACTTCGTGCCCGAACGTCTCAATCATCATCACTCCATATCAACTATCATACCATTCTCATTAGACAACAGTATTTCAACATTGCATTGATATTGTGAGTAGACTTGTCGAACCTTTTGACTATGTCCTGTCTGCTCTCGTTTGGATCGATACAGTGCGCGGCAGTGAGTACGTGTCTGTCCGAGATGAGTGTGCCAGTGCATGCCTGCTCGCCGTCTGCAGTCACTCTTCTCCCATCATCCCCCCCTCCACACATACCGAAGTCTATGCTGACAGCAGACGGCACTTGGCTCTCCCTCGCCACAGATCCTCCGTTCTTGAACGCACTCTGCGGTGGCTCATATTTACCGCATTCAAACTGACGCTCCTCGTTTTCTTCTCTAGAAAAAAGTTATATTAGTCAATCACATTTTTGCCGAATATATTTTACTGGCATTACTCGATTATTTAATGATTGGTTCTGCTATGATGGCAAGAGATTATCCGAACTCTGCGCCCCAACAGTATAGTATAGAAACTTGTATCAAAAGGTGGAGACTAATACGGCGACTGGCATCATATGAACGATGCATCAATAGTCTATTGGTGTTTTGTCATATAATCAACCAACTCGTCTAGTTTCTCTTCTTCCATAGGTGATTGTTCTTCGAAGAGATCCTCGGTTCCCGGACAAGGTGCAGTGTAGCAGTGCACTGAACAATTTTGAATAACATTCATTCGCACCAAAGAACAAACCGTTACCTTTCCACATGAGAAGGTGAAAAACTATAAAAAGTATCCACATTTCGATAGGTGTAGTCAATACACAACAGATCGAAGGCGAAAAAATGGGGTGGGGGAAATGTTAGCAAGGAATTAATGAGCTTGACAATATGACGGGTCGATCGACAAATGATTGGGTGACACACGATCAAGTGACACAATATTGTGAGCGAGACCATTTCAGTATTGGCCAAGTTCTAGCAACTTTTCCAGCTGTTTACAAGCAATTGAAAGACGTACGAATGATAGTTTAGGAAAAATAACAGCAAGTTTCTCTGACATAGCGGGAAATCGAATTTCAGAGCAATGGTCATACCATTGAACGAAATTATTGAATGAAAGAGCTTTATTTCTATTCATCAGATTTGCATCACACAAAAAATAAGTCCGCTTCTTTTTACAAATAATTTGCGTGCACATTACCACTTTCTTGATTACGTACTTCTGTGTTCTATACGCATTCATTCAATCAGCAGTTTGCGCGGTAATACTGTGAATACGATTGGGTTAGTGGGACGCGGAAGTGAGTGATGAAAAAAGGTGAGTGAGTGCGGTAGTACTAGTATTAAAATACATGAACGAGTGATAGCTTTTTTGTAGCAATGCATCAATAGTGTTTAGTATTGCAACGGATGGCATATACGAAGTATTTCTGTGATACATATGTGTTCTCTTCAACCCGGAGACGTCTGGCCCCTTGATTGGGTGTGGAGAAATGATTGGAGAAACTGTTCCAGTCAGTCTGCTATTCCTGCGAGGATACACTATGCCGGTCAGTCAATTAGTTATTCATGTTTATTTTGTGTTTATCGAATATCGCACATCCCAATTTTTATGAAAAAAAGGATTTTTTCAGTTCAGTCCATTTACACATTTCCGTCGTTCTTATTGTGTATCAGGATTTTGTACGTTTTTTGGGCAAGTAAAAATACAAAATACTGCAACTCGTTTTACAGTCTACTCAAAGTTTTGCTGATTTTAGTTGAGATAGTTTACCTGAAAAACGCGGAAGAGTGTGTTTTCAGAGTGTTGTTTATACGATTCATGACTTTCCAACTGCACGGTTCATAAAACTTGGTTTCTATTGTCAGGTAAGTCGTGATGAAGGTTACAGTGTGTTTATTTTTTTCAGGAGCTTATTGACATGGCAAATTTGTGCAACCGCTCTCGAATAGTGGCAGTGTCATTCTTTTTCGGATACTACATACAGTTTCTTCAAATGTACGTGATGATCGCGATTGATCTGAACAGACTCAGTGCGGTCTGGATGCTGAATTACTCCAAGGTAACGTCACGTAGCCATAAGCAAACCATTCTCGTGAACGCTAAAAGTGTAGGAATTGAGAAAGAGAAAAAACAATGTATAGAGATGATGTGAAAATGGTTTGGTTGAGGTGTGGACACGGGGTTTCACTCGCGTCCTCCTCCTCTCCTGCTCCCTTCTACCACTCGCCACAACTTGGCACATGCTCTATGACCGCGCGTTCTTCTCTCCCAGTTCCGCCGGACTATCCATCGCACAGTTCCCAACGTTTCTATGGGTGAGAGGGATGAATGGATGGATGGAGGGAGGAGGGGATGCTTTCAGATGAACCACCAGATCATCATAGCTGTGGAGGGTGCGGTGTCCGTAGCTCTCCTCTTCCCAGCATTCATCTCTACTATTTTTCACATCAACAAGAGATATCTGAAAGTACATTAAAAAAAACATATAGACATATAAACGCAGTGTCTACTCATGAGAACAATCTTTTCAGTCCACCTCTAGTGCTACTGAGAAAAAGCTTTTCACACTCGCTTTTGTTATGTTCTTTACTATGATCATTAGGGTCGTATTTCCGGTGAGGTGGAAATATTGTTTCTGTACCTCTCTCTTTCCCTCTCTCTTTTTTCTTCCTCACTCTCACTTCTCTATTTCCATTTTCTTTCTATATCCAGATAATGTTCCAGATTCTTCTCTTCTACTTCTTTTCTACTCCAAACATGTTTGACTTTCTGTTCGCACTGAGTGGATATTTCTATGATGCGCCTACAGCCTCTCTCCCATGGGTGAGTTTGTCAATTTATTTATTGTATTAATATCGCATGTTTTCTGTTTCTTCTCATACTATCTCTCTATTTCAGTAATAGAGTAGCAGGATTGTGAGAGGGAGTACGTTTGTGCATTAGTATAAGTTTGTAGGTTCTTCTGGCCACCAATCCTTCTCTGCGATCGGAGTGCGGGCTGGGTAGGAGAAGAAACAAGGGATCCATTGTTCCGGGGTCGATTTGGAGGACCCTCAACAACCATTCACAGGGACTTCAACACTGAAAACCGATAAATGACGATGTGTGTTTAGTATGATATTTTACATATAACCCAAATTTTAACTGTGTAGTTTCAAACAGAATAAATAGGAACTCCATTAATGTGTGTATGTCAATCACGGAAACACGTATCGCAGTTGTGCAAACATTAGACATTATTTTCATTTTTCATAAATGTTTATGCGGATTTGGTTATTTCTGTACGCTTCCTAACGACAAATATTTGTACAGATAAAACCACGCGTCTTTAATTTTTTTCGCCGTTCACCTATAGTCGTTTTGAATCCTATATGCCATCCGTGACATTTCACATGTTGTGCAGTTTTGTGCAACACAACATGTATATGTATGTCAACAAATATCCAAAACGCGTCCATGAGTAGGAATCGAACCCATGAGCAGCACGCTGCGATTGCGCACTGGCGGCGCGCTCTACCACTGCGCCATAGAGGCAGTGGTTAACAGATCGAAGAGAGAGCACATGTAGCTCCTTGAGTCTACTATGATGAGAGTTAACGAGCAAACATATCGGCGAGAATCAATGACCTCTTAGTGTGAGCCTAAATGGCGCAGTGGTAGATCGCGCCGCCAGAACGCGATTGTTGCGAGCTGCCCATGGGTTCGATTCCCTCTCACAAAGCGTTTTGGATCTTTGAAGGTATACATGTTGTGTTGCACGAAACTGCACAACATGTGAAATGTCACGGATGGCATATAGGATCCAATCCGACTATAGCTTCCAATAGTTTTCTCATATTTTCGCCAAACCAGGTTGTACCGATATTCAAACATTTCCCCTGTCATTCGATGCATACACACTAATTCATCCAAATTGTGCCAATAATTTTATCAGGCAACCCACGCATCCACGATCTTCATAGATATTGTTAGAAAATGTGTTCTCCTATTGTATTGCGAACTTAATAACAGTGGCACAATGCAAAAATCATCGTATAAATTATTATATAAAACAGCATTATTTCTAATTCTGAATAATTTTGATCTGCCACAAGTCACCGTCGCCAGGAAAACCACTGATCCATTTCAGAGTCGGGATCTACAAAAGAGGCTCATACTGAGTGAGAATGTCTTCATTGTCACCCTTTGGAAGGTGTCTGGTTCGGGCGGTGCATACGCCCGTGAGAAGACATATCCAGCTATCGAAGAACTGGATATCAGTGCACACATTGATCATTCCTCGCACCTTGGAGTGCGGGTTGTTGCTCTGATAGATTGTTAGAGTATCGGTGGAAGGGGAGCCTCTCTCACCTGAATGACCACGCACCCGAGTATGTGTTGGCTGGTGTTGGCGTGCTTCCAGATGATGCCACTTCCGGAATCGCCCTAAGAAATGTACCACAAAGCAATCATAATGAAACCTACTCCGTAGAGTACAACGGGCGAAGTGCAGACGAGTAGTTTGTTGTGGCTCTCCTCCTCGCAGTCACTAGCTAGCATCAGCTTCTCCACTCGCATCACAGAAGATTTGGCGCCCTCTGCAATACAGCTCCTCGAATGCCTTCGCGCTACTGCTTCAGTGACAATTTCGAAGAGAGTCACTGCACAATCTTAATCACATTATGTGCTCTTCACTCACTAATCGACACTCTTCCGAACCCCGCGGATAGAATTGTTCTGCTAGGACGCGGCTCGTTTGCTGACTGTATGCATGCCGGCAATTTGCTCACAGGCTGAAATGTTTTCATGATTCGTGCTATCTAATATCAAACTAACCGAGTCAAGCAGCAATATCGCGATGTCTGGTATGTGGTATATCTTCCCTCCGTCATTGTACTGGATGGGATACGCGACTTCCACCACATTCCTCACATCATCCGGCTTCCCAGACATCGACCTCTTGGAGTGGATTCCAGTCGTCACTCGGATACCGTACAGATCAGAGCGGGGATACTCCAACCCGCTTCGGCTAAATAAGCTGTCAGTCTCTTCGAAACTTTTTCGCCGCTGCTATGACAACCAGATCGGATAACTATTCAAAATCTGTTCGAAGACATCGTTTTCAACAATTGGCGCCCACCTTCTTACAATCTGCTTCTGCAGTCTTTCTTCTTGCGCATCGATGCAGTGTGCGGCAGTGATCACATGTCGATTTGAGATCAGCGTCCCCGTACAACCCTGCTTACCGTCTGCAAATCAATCAATACAAATACATAGGTGAGTACAGCTAATCATGATTAATCTGGCAATCATTGTCCTACCGAAGTCAATACTGACTGCGGAAGGCACTTCGTTTTCCTTCGCTGGCGGTCCGCTATTCTTGAACACTGACTGAGGCATGGTTTAGAATGTTCTGACCGCAGGTGAACTTCCGTTCCTCGTTCTCTTCTCTGCAGACAGTTTATATTGTATTCTTTTCTCCTTTTCAACGTACTCATCCAGTTTTTCTTCCTCCATCGGAGAAGGCTCCTCAAATAGATCTTCAGCTTCCGGACACGCCGGAATGTATGTATAAACTGAATCATCTATCATAATTACAAAATAGTTCAGAAATATTTCCATATGAGTGATTGTAGACAGAACACACGAAACCACATATGTTCTTGTCCGTAGTGACTAGTTTGAAGTGGCTAGTAGCTGACTAGTTGGCGTTCAGTGAGCGCATGGAATTTATTATCACCCTTCCCATTGCTTCACACTACAACACTGTTTTAATGTGATACGATTATATACAAAAAATAACGTCTCAATAGTTGTCGTCGTCAGATGCGCGAAACAACCCAAAACATTTTCGACATTTTAGCGCGCAGAGATATAGCACAACAATAAGAAGTGAAGAATACAATATAGGCAAGATCTTGTAGGCTGACGCCGGGAGAATACAGTTTAGCGACAGTTTAGCGATCTTGAGAGAGAGAGAGAGAGAGAGAGAGAGAGAGAGAGAAAGAAAGACATTCACTGCGCTACCGCTGCGCCTAACCTACCATCGCGCATAAGTTCAATCAACCCAGCCGCTCATCTCAGTGACGACACATCTCTCAGAACGTCACAGAACTGTTTGAAACCGATTTCTGTTCACGAAAGTGCAGTAAATCCAAGAACCCAAACAACAGAGATGAAAACGCCTTGCTTTGATAAGTTTATAATTTATTCTCTAATCTGATCGAGATTAAACATGAACACGAACATGAACAAGGTAAGTACGATTTGGAGAAAAAGGTGAGTGATAAAAGGAAAATCATTATATCATAGGTATGCGGGAAAGGAATGAATAAGTTGGAAAAAGCATATGTGGAAGACGAGGGCGCTCTATTCGTGTCTATGCGCTCTTGCGTCCCGACTTGCTGTTGCCGCGGATCGCGGAGAGAACAGACGATAGGTGCTGAAAGGACTGTGCCACTGTGGACGGCTGGAAAGGCAGAGACGGCAGATGAACGTAGGTCGAGGTTTCGCTGGCTTGCTTCTCTTCCAGAACTTGCATTTTCTTGCGCAGGTTCTCATTCTCGCGTAGCAGCAAAAATAGCTCATTTTCAACAGCATCCAAGTGGGGCTGCTATGCCCTGGTACGCACTCTCCAGACCGTCCAGCTCGGATCGTTCACGGATCTCGGACTCCGTGAACTCCCCTCAGCTGATAGTAGCTCTCCTGCAGCTTTACCATCGCCAGCACAGCCTTCACCGTCGCCACTCGCAGGTAGAGATCGTACACGAGGGTGAGCATGCCGCCTAGACAGCTCTTCTTCACTCTTTCCCACAGGACGGAAATCTGAAAAGAGCGGGAAATAAAGCAGACAGGTGGTTTGAGGCGATCACCTGCACAGTATCCTTTGCGTCGTCCGTACAGCAGTCTCGGCACACCACTTTGTCGTCCAGATTCCCCGCAACCGGAGCGCCGTGAAGAACGTGCTCACAACAGACATCGGTGAAGATGTACACTTCCTGAAAATATACATTTTTAATTACCGGTAATCACTAACAAGCATGGTATTATACAATACCACACAACGACTATGGTAATCTACAGCATCAGTCTGCTACCTAACGAATACAGTATTGATATTCTACATTACAATACAGCGACTATGGTACAGTAACTCTCCGCAGCCTGACTGCTACGGTGCTATACAGTACCACTCAAGGGGCGTACAGTACCTCAGACTTCCCTTTGCAGTCCTTCGAGTGCCGCCCCAGACAATAAACGCAGAGACGGTCGCCGCACGAGCACATCGAGCCCCTCGGGACCTCGTCGCACACCTCGCACTTGAGGTAGAGCAGGTCCATCGAAGCGAAAGCGTCGGACATCTTAACAAGTGCAGATGAGAGGGGACACAGTACGTGGACAGCATACCTCGAGCGCAGGGGGTAAGTAGGGAGGGGGTAAGTAGAGGGAGGCGCGAGGAGAAACAAGCAGCCAGTGAAGGGCGAATGGCCGCCTTTTACGCCTCCCACAAACCTAGGGAAATGACTTCAGACATTCAAATCACTTCTAGCAAATGACCGTAGACGGTCGAATCACGGCAGAGTAAGAAATATCACGTTCAGGTGCAAAGTACTGGCCTGTGGGTGACTAGTAGGAAACTATCTCGCACGAATTTTTCCTACTAGGAAACTAGCTAAATTTTTGACTACTATTGAACCAGTTCAAAAACTAGTAGGAAAATTTCCTACTAGTTTCCTAGTAGTCTTTTCAAATACAGAGAGATTTGTAGCGTGCATGCTCCAGCCAATGAATTGTGCTTATTAGTGCTACACAACGCGAGTTGGTTCAAATCTCACACACGTGTTTTTTCCTGTGTTTTTTTTATTTGTTTATATATATACTTTACGTTTGCGTGTATGTATTGTTTACTTGTTTACTTTGTTTTCAGTCACGTGGATGTCGCGTCTTGCGAACGACGCGATGCAATTGCCGTCCCTTGACGACGAGGTGAGTCGACTTTTGCCTCGCCTCGCATGCACTACTTTCTATGTGTTGCATAATTCATTTAGGAGGATGAGATCCTCGACTACGATGAGGATGACGGACCTATCGTCGAAGGTACTCGATTATCATTATTATTATTGATTATTCGTAATAGATGCAATGTAGAGCCGTCGTCGTCGCGCTCGATCGGTCCAGTGATGCCATCGGTGGCGTCGTCGTCCGATCTGCCCGGCGTCGACGATCCTGTCACCATCGGTGTGTTATTGTATCATATTTATCAGATGACCACGTGTCTCGTATAGGTCCTTGCATGCCTCCCGGTTTTCCGCACCGTCCGAGCACGGACGACGAGGCCTATCCCGCTGATCCCAACGCCCACAGACAAGGTGAGGTGGTTTTTTCAATAATATTTTGACGTGATCTTGTTTTGAGTTCATTTGTGTTTTGCAGACGCGTCTCTGCCGCACGTCGGCTCTCCGGTCGGCCCGTCTCTGCCGGCGCCCCTCTCGGCGTGTGTCGGACCCTCGCTGCCTGCCTCGATCGGCCCCTCTCTGCCCCCGCACCTCCAGCGCCCCCACCGCCACTCCACACCGCAGCTGCCCACCGTCGCCGGTCAGTGTCTCCTGATAAATAAACGTTTGTTTATTGGTACAAGTCACACAATAAAGTGATCGTCGTTATCATGTGCACTTGCAGACATGTCTTCGGATCCTCCGGAGCCGCGGCATATTGGTCCCGCCATACCGCATGAGCTTCTTCCGAATGGAGATGGGGAGGTGAGTGTGTTGATTTGGTCACGCGGTCGTATCTGTGGCCTCGCAGGAGCACGAGGAGGAGGAGGAAGAGTTCTTCGGCCCGCTACCGCCCGGACCCGCCGAGGAGGTACGGTGGCGTTACCTTCAGTTTGCATGTTTACATGTTGTATTTAATTGTAATATAATCATATAATATAACAAAACGTATTGTATGTTTGTTTTAGTCTAGTTCGTCCCGTGTTGGCGGTGTGGGCCCTGCCCTCCCTCCCGGTATGGTGTTCCCATCAACTGTCGATGTGCCGGGGGATGACGAAGAGGAGGAGGACGACGATGGAGTCATCGGACCGCTGCCGCCTGGTCAGTACGAGAGGATGTTGTACTTTCTCATTATGTAATTGTTTTGTTTATCATGTTTTAAAGATCATAATGCGCATTTCAAAAAGTAGTATTAATGTTATATGGATGGGTGATTGTGGTTGCAGGTGCGGTGTCGGCGGAGCAGGCGGAATACGAGTACCTCCTTCGCCTCAAAGCCATCAAGGACGAGCAGGAGAGGGAGGTGGGAGATTATTATCTGCACACTTCATATAATCCCAATATAATTTTAATTCAGCATTGATTGTGTGTTTCAGAAGAACACAGTGCGCCGCGAGGAGTGGATGACGAGTGTTCCGAAGAAGATGGGCAACTTTGGCCTGGGTGCGCGCACGTTCCAGAAGGCGAGTGGAGCGGCGCCGGCGACTGCCGACAGCCATCGAGAGTGGACCGAGACCCCTGCCGAGAAGAAGCGACGTCTCGAGGTGCGTCGTGTGCAAGTCTACGGAGTCAAGCGGTGTCGCTATCTTTATCGCCTCTCTTGGTTTGAATGTTTGAAATCGGAATTTGGAGTTTCATGTATTTGTGTGCTGAATGATGCGTTGTTGAGAAGAGCGGCGGAATGGACGAGCCGTGTTCGTCATTGGCAGTGGATCCGGAACAGGCGGCGATTCGAGAGAGGGACGCCCAGCAGGCACACATGGCACAGCAGCTCGCGGTCAGTTACACATCACATTGACTGACATTGATTCACATGTACCGCGATGCGGTTCACGAAGAGGAGTCTGGTTATTCGTACAAAACATTCTGAATGGGCTATTTTGTCCTGTATTTGTGATACGTGATAACTACACGATACGTGTTTGAGAAGTCGCGCGGCGAGGCGCTGATGGACCAGCACGTGAAGAAGCGGAAGACGGACGCCGAGCAGCCCCCGGTGGGTGGAGTGATGGATGGGCATGGTCATGGTTGTATTGCAGGGCGACGACGGACTGCCTGGCGGGCGCGTCGCATTCAACATCGAGAGGGACATGGCGGTCAGTCCACTGCTCCCTCTTCACTCTCTCTTATCTGCACTCTCCCATCTATCTCTATCTAATAGTGGTCTTGAGTTTTAGGTGGTATGAATCGTAGCGAAGGTGTACTCATCTGTATTTGTTGATAGTGCTTGATCATCATACGATGCTAACTGAACCAGTATGCATGATTTGATTTGTAGGTGAGTGGTCTCCGCGGGAATGCGTCAGCCGAGGAGATCAAGAAGCGATGCGGACAGCTCAGCAGCCGGTTCGGATCCAGCAACAACCAGAAGTACCTCTGACTGAGTATCCTCCTTATCCAACAATAGTACCCTCCGCGAAGACCAGTGATTATATATCCATGCCTGTACCTCTTCTTGCGAATCTTTTGATCCATATTGTAATAGTTTTGTTTGTCCTGCAGTTTAGGAATGTCCACCGTCTGTATAACTATATTTCGTGCACGATTGTTCATGTTTCCAAAGTGAGAAATATTTACACCAAGCGGTTGTTGAAATAGAGTTCATTCGCACACAACAACTTATGGAAACAACGTGTACCTGTAAACCAAAATATAACAAATGTGTGTTTGCACCGGGATAGGAGAGTCTACTTCTTCCCCTCAATCATGATGACGTGGTATCCGAACTTGGTCTTGACGGGCGGGTCAGTGTAGATGGGTTTGTCGATAGTGCTCTTCTGCAGGTCGAAAGCCGCGTCCTGGAAGGGCCCAGTCATGCTGCCGCGAGTCATCCAGCCGAGATCACCCTGCAAGGAAGGGATGGATTGAGGGGGAGAGGGGAGGGAGGGCTCACCCCGGAGCGGGCCTTGTCCTCGCTGTACGTGGCGGCCACCTCGTTGAACTTCATACCCGCCTTCAGCTTCTCGATCGCCTCCAGAGTCTTGCCCTACAAGGCGACGCTCACCCACCCAGTCTCTCATCCTTCAACCACTCGACCCACCTGCTTCTCGCATAGGATGTGTCGGACCTTGACGGCGGTGCCTCCCTTCATCTCCTTCTTCTCCTCCTTCTCCTTCGCAGGCTTCGCCCCTCCTTTCGCTCCGCCCTTCGCTGCCGGTGCGGCCTTCTTAGGGGGCATACTGTAATTCATGTTGATCTTTCTAGAATAAAACACTAGAGATAATCAGGGATGCATTTGCTACCCAATCAAAAAATTACGGCAATTCAAAACTATAAAAAAAACATTTTATTTACAACCACGATCAAATCCGCGTTCCGAACGAGAGACAAGTAGTACAAATAATACGAATATCATTTAAAATAATGAGAGATAGCAGCCAATGAATAAGTCACCAATGTCTTCCTTCTTCAGGCTGCCTTGCTGGCGTCTTCGTATGCCACCTGCACCTTCCTCCCTTTCAAAAGACCTTCTGCCAGAGTGAGGTTCAGACTGAAGTTTTTCTCGTCCAGAGAGTCCAACATCGCGCGAATGCCACTGAAAACACACATAATATGACGCCACGAATAATCAACCACAAATAAAGACTACTGCAACAAGCTGCTGACCGATATGCTCCATTGCAGATGATCATGTCCCTGCCGGCCTGTGGGATGACAGTCTCCACGTGAGACTGATCCACCTTCACCAACACACCTGCAAAGAGAGAACAATGAAAACAGAAACATCGAGAGGGAGAGAGAGAGGGCGGGAGGAGGGGGAGAGAGGGAGAGAGGGAGAGAGAGGACGAAAAGGAGAGAGTGAGAGAGAGGGGGAAAGGCAGAGAGGCAGAGAGGCAGAGAGGGAGAGGGGTAGAGGGGGAGAGGGAGGTACTCACCATCGTCCAGCTTGACGCTCGCCGTGTAGTCGTCGATCATCGTCTTCACCACTCCCTTTGCCTTGTAGTAGTCCGCACCCAGCTTCTTCGTCATGATCTAAAATGTCGTAAACTGCGAATTGCGAGAGAAAGTATTCAAAATCAATGGTTCATTCATGATCGCGTCCGATCCTAAATCGGTATCTGTACTAGAACATGCCACAAACGTCTCGCTACCTTGACGACGATACCGGGGTGCATCCAGTAATCCTTTCTGTTCTGCCTTTCCTTCTTCCTCTCCTCCATCTCGCGGATCTCATCCAGAGCACTCTTCTTCTTCGGGGGCTCATCCCGACGAGACGTCGACGGGCGATCGTCTAAAATACGCAAACTGAGTTGAAAGTTATTGCGAAGTAAACACACCATCGAGATTATAATGTTAGATTATAATACATTTGAAATCACAAAACACTGCATCGGCCGGGAATCGAACCCGGGCCGCCCGCGTGGCAGGCGAGCATTCTACCACTGAACCACCGATGCTACGTTTAATCACAGCTAGAAACCGCACTTGCAGGGAAAGTGGGAGTAATCGCTCGACCATGCTCTCTCACCACACATTTCTCTCATCGTCTCGCTATCGCGTTTCCATCGCGCGTCCGCATATCGCCTGCTGAAACACTACACCACATGTCCGTTGTGGTCTAGTGGTTAGGATTTACGGCTCTCACCCGTAAGGCCGGGGTTCGATTCCCCGCAACGGAATAACATTTTGCAAATTTCATAATATCTTCAATGACGGAACGAACACGAATTAAAAACGTATGATACATTTTGAATGATGATATACTATTTTGAACGCTTTAAACACGTACCGCGCCTCCTGTCGTCGCGGTGATTGTCTCTCCTGTCCCTGTGGTTGTCTCTCGAGCGGCTGCGGCTTCTGCTGCGTCGGCGCTTCTCCCTCCCATCCCTGTCCTTCTCCCTCCTTTCCTCCCTGTCCAGCTCATCCTTGATCTCCTTCTTGACATTCTGCAACACATTGAGTGAACATACTCTCGCTCCCCTCATTACCTTTTTGTCAAACACCGATCCACTCGCTGCGATGAGAGCGGGCGTGGGTTTGGCCAAATCCTGAAACGCACAGTCAATAAACATCATGTGTATAAAAGCACCTCTGCCGTTGGCTTGACGTCTTTCTTTGCAAGAGAGAAGGCGACTTTGTCGTCTTCGTCGCCTCGGATAAGTTCCGTCGGCTTCGACTCTTCCACCTCTCCGCGAAGCTCGAGAGCCCTGTGTACAATACAATAAATAAATAATAACATGTTGATTGTTCTAACATGGTTAATGTAGAGTTCACGATAAAATAACATCCTTCCAAATCAGTTTCAGGGAGTGTGTCGATGGGAGAAAGTGGAATGCTCACCTAGCAGCCTGCGCCTCGATCATCTCGTGCTGCTTCTCCTCGTCGTCCTTCTCCTGCTTGGCCTTACGAGCCACCTCCTCCTTCCTGTTCACCTCCTCCTGGTCAATGTACGCAATGTACCAACCTGAATGAATGAGGCATTGTAAACGCCATCGACAAGGTGCACGTGAAACAGAAACGCACCCTTCTCGGTCTGGTCGATCTTGCACTTGCCGCTCGATCCGAGGTACTGCACAAACCCAGTGAGCGTGTGCCACCGAGTCGAGTTCATGTGTACGTGACCCTAAATAATCAATAAATGACTCTAAAATAAGGAAACATTTCGTAAACATTATGAAAACAAATCATTTAGAAAATACACAGCACCTTGTCGCGAATGTACTCCTGATAGATCTCGTTGGCGCGAGTGCGCTTGCCGCCGAACGAGTTCTTCAGCAGCTGAACACAAACATGTACACGAAACCATACATATTAAACAACTCACAAACATGAAGTTGCTCTCGAATTCTCGGCTGAACTGGGCAAGATACTGGTTCTGGTTCTCGGCGAAGAGCAGCAGCTGCCGCTGATGCGCCTCCGACGTCAGATGGCACTTGAAGCCGTTCTGATCGCGACACTGCTTGTTGCACATCTGACAGAACCTGGAACACACAATGTTAACTTGCAATTGATTGCAAAACAGAAGAAACGTACGTACCATCGCAGCTTCTGAAGTCCCTTGGACTTGCAGCGATTCGCAATCTCCTTCGGGGTTCCCTTCTCGTGTTTACCCATCGCTGTAACCGACCTCAGTAACAACTAAAATTACAAAAAAGATCACATAAACAATAATTCAAAATGAATAAAAAGAAGTGTAAGTAAAAAGAAGTGTAACTACGCCGCAAGCCAGTGTGAGAAATGTTTCATTTCAAGTTCGAATTTTCGTGCACAACGAAACACTAGGCCATATTACGCAACTTCTCAATAATTTTGCACTAACTGAAAGCTTTAAAATTGTTCAAAAATTTCAACCATAGCGTTTCAAGCGATGTTTTTGTGATATATAACAGTTTATTTCAAACATATTTGGTTCCAGTAAATGCAAAACGATTAGCAGCGAGTGGTTTCGATCCACCGACCTCTGGGTTATGGGCCCAGCACGCTTCCACTGCGCCACGCTGCTGACGGCTCCGATCCTTCTATAATCGGTGTTGTCTCGATCAATCGTCGTCTTCCCCGGTTTAGCGTAAATCATCATGTGCATGTTTTTTTATATAAGATCAATCAATTTATTATTGTTTTCTCTTTGTATACAAAAGAGATAGTAGGAAGGGAGTGCACATGGTAGAAGCTGCTGGGCTAGGAAGGAGCTGCTTTTGCCTGAGTTGCACCGCATGAGGAAGGAGTTGCACGTTGATCAGTTTAGTAAAAGAATAGCATTTTGCACAATGATTGACACAGAAGGGTGTTTTCGACCGTATTGGATCGAATACAGTAGCATGAAACAGTGATCTGATGTTTAGCTCATATCGAGGATTGATGCACTCTTATGGTACTAATAAAGATCATACACCTGATTATACTGTAATATATGCGAAACACACATCGCACTATTCATGTAGGCTGATCAATGTACTGTTTCCGCGCCTACACCTTTATGTCTACTGGCATAACATCTATATCTCAATATACATTTCTAGAAGGCTGTAGTATTAGAACTTCTTTGTATATGATGTTGTGAACATACAATACATCATAGAGATAATATATGCATACGTATGCTATGTTTCGACACTACTAAAATAGTTCAAGTGCAACTCCTTCCCCTAGTAGTGTAGCCCTTCCGGAGCAGCTTCTACCATGTGCACTTCCTTCCTCCTATCATAAAAGAACCCAAAAATATAGAGTGGATTACTTTTTAATATAATCACTTGTGGGGTGACTGCTTCTTTCTCTCGAACGACCCCCCGTGGGAACCTGTCATCTCGCCGACTTTCTGATTCTAATATACTCCATTATTAAATATCAAAACACTGCACACCTACAGTATTTTTAGTTGATCCAAGTCTGACGAACATACTGAGAAGCTACAATCACATTAGTTACTGATATGGTATCAAAATACAGTATGATCAGTTCGGGGAGAGAGTGAGCGTTCGCGGGCAGGGGCGGTTTGTTGTGACTCGTAATGACAACAGTACATCGATGCTCATTATTCATCCTCCGGAGGCGACCGCGCCGGTATAACATACAGAGTTGCAAAATACATGTATGAGATGTTGATAGAAGTGATCTGTCTAAACAGGCAAAAGGTTGCACCCATGCCAAATATCGCGCACCAGAGAGACTGCTTTGATCGGAAATGTCGTTGTTGTAGTACCAGTTCACGTGGCTCGCACCTAGTTCTGCCATGGATCCTCCGCAGCGGTCCTCTCTTTGTGCCTCACTCGGGAGGGCGCTGGCATTTACACACTCGCTCACCCGCGCTCCAAACCACCACTGTCCACACTGACATTTTGGCCACCCGCAAACCTCCTCCCACCTTTCTTACCGTGTTTGTGGCAATGATTGTGTATTACATCACTTTATCAACGTCTGATCCTTTATAACTTACTTATCAACTTGTTAAATGAATCATGCATCATTTTATCATGACGATCCATGTTTCCATCTCTGTCCAACCGGGATATCGCGTGGCTTCCGCTCTCAATATGCAATAATCCCTTATTGAAGAGCCCCCTTCTCTCTCCCCCCATTCGTCGCCGAAAAGGGGGCGTGTCTTCGCTGCGTCGGCGGCAGGACTACTGTAGCTGGTGGTTGGGGCTCGAATCCACCCACTCTTTCCATATTCATCCTTCCATATCATGACGTGGAGCGTGCAGGCCCCGATTGTCCAGAGGTGAGCCTTCAATATCCAATATCAATTCCCAATATATCATCCTCTGATCAGCACCACACCGGTTATTAGTCTGACAGTATTGCCAATCTTTCATGTTATTGTCAATTTCGCGCTTCATAATAGATGCTTTTCTGAAGACGCACTCTGAGATAAACTTGCAGTCAGCGATCATAGTCGCTTAATTTATGCAGTGATCGTCTCATTATGCGTGTTAGTGTCTTTGATGCGCGCTCTCACCTTGTCTTCTTCTTCCCACGCTCTCCCTCTCTCACCACTTCTCCCCTGCTGGCTGCCACTGCAGTGATATGTGAGAACTCATCAACACATCGTTCAAACCACCTGATCCTGCTGCCTACCGTATGCTGTGTCTGTTGTAGCCCTGACCAGCAGCCGCCTCCGGGCTCATCGGAGCTCATGGATCTCGATCGACTCAAGATGGAACCATCGTCTTCCGATTCCATACCTCCCGGTAAGAGCATTGTTTCAAGTTTGTCATGAAATAAGTGTTTCTAGCCGACCTTCCATCCGACGCCTCCATCATTCAGCAACACTTCCTCCCGTTCACAGGTACTGTAGTTTGAATTCACTCACAGTACCCGTACCGTTGCTTGTGCGATGTGACAGTGTGACATTCGTGTACTAGTATGTCGTACAGTACCACCTGTGTCCGATCGATGCCTTGTCGTGCACTAATCATCGTCTGACTCATTGACTCGCGCTTCTCCTCTTCCCTGCTCTCTTTCTCCCCCTCTCAAAACCCAACTGTCACAAAAGTCACACCATTCTGTCAGAATGTTGCTGGAGATTCCTTGGGATTAGAAGACATCGCTGAAATTGAATTCGATTCACACATTTGTTCGCGCTGCGAAACATATTAGACGACGTTTCCAGATCCCTCGTTCGAGTCTCCGGCGACTTGCTGCGTCGGGTGCGGATACCCGATTAAAGATCAGTTCATGCTCAAGGTAACAATGCTAGTGCCTCTTCGACAGACGATAGTGATGTGTGTGTAGGTGAACGAAGAAGTGTGGCACGAGTCGTGTCTGCGCTGCTTCGCCTGCCAACAGCCACTCTCGGGAGCCCAGTCTTGCTACGCAAAGGACGGACACATATACTGCAGGGACGACCATCAACTGTAAGTGTGTTTTTTCGCGACGATCTTTTGCGACGATCTTTTTCCAATATATTTCTACATGATATTGCATTTCACGGTATAACAAAGTGTGTTCACTCGACACGTACTAATGATTATTCATGTAACACAGTACAATGTTCACTCGAAAGATTTTGTGTTTGTCGCGGTGTCTTGAGACGTCTCGTTGAACATGGCTGGCCTATCCAGCTGACACCCTCTCTCTGTCTCTCCACTTCCTATTGGCGGTTGCGTGTGCGGCGGCTCTCTGCTGTCAATGCCGGCAGGCCTCTCGAGTCTACTCGAGTACTCAAGGGTAGTCATGTAAGGCGCTCGTCTGCCCGCCAGCTATCCACATCTTCCAACGGGTTCCTTCCATGGGCCATTTCGGTCACGAAAAGAAGACCTCTCTCACAAACACATTTACACTTTTCACCCTTACTCTCTCATTGAAACATATCCCGGAACACGCGCCAATTAGTCGCCGTTAATCTGTGGGATCTACTAGCAGGAGCTATCAGATCTCATTAGCAGATTACCTTTGTCGCCTCAGTCTCCTTCCGCCCTCTGATCCCGCATGTCCCCAGAGACCCAGCTGTCACCTTTTACCGCGCATCATCTCCTCTCGCCCACCGCATACCGTAACAACCAGCTGTACACTGGGAGGACTGGGAGTGCGCGCGAGAGAATGGGAGATAGAGAGGATCGGAATGTCTCACACATTCTATCGACTGAAGCCATACCACCCCACTGGCTTCCCTCATAATCATCATATGCGATTAGCATGATAGCTGATAGCATGGTCTTTCCTTACCAGAGTTCGCGTCCTACCGTAGGTGGCTATATGAAATCGTAAACGGGGGCGCGAATGTGTTTGCACAGTGGGCCTCGATATTTGGCGCATCTCCTTCCCCTCCTCGTTTAATTGCGACGTAGAAGGAAGGAAGACGCGTGACCACTCCTGGTCTCTAAGAATTATACTTGATGAAATATAGTCTAGGTTCGCCATTCGGTGATACCAAATCGGCTCACTCCCTATCAGTGTCAGCCAATCTAAATACTAAATGATCATGTGATGCTTTGAATATATATTTTAATTATCAATCAATCAATCAATCAATCAATCAATCAATCAATCATTTATCCAGAATCGCTATATCCTGACTATACAACAAGTGCATACGGTACACCACAAGGGCTAAGCGCTGGGAGAAAAACAGTTTAGCTACGGGGATGGTAGGGTCGAAGGTCGAAAGTCGATATTAGATCGATATTCAGTCGATAATCATTCGATTTCCTTTCCATAATCCATTAGAATTAGATACCATTATAGACGATAGTGGGGCTCCGGATCTTCCTTTCTTTCCATTATAATCCACAATAGTAACTCCGCGGGCTAGGAAGACAGCGTTCTCATGAGCTATTCCCCGCCTTGCTCAAGGGTACTGGGGGAAGATCATTTCGACCCGACCGCGCGATGCGAGAGAGGAAGAAATAATAATAGATTACTTGAGTTTACGACGAATTATTCACAGTTTAGAGAGACCGGTTAGAGCGTCAATTGTATTTTAATTATAATGTTATAATAGCTAGGAAACACATAGCATGACAAAACAACGTTATAAAAAAGAAAACGAGGAATATATGACATGTCACCGTATCATTGTCAACCGTCACCCGATTGTCACCCACCGTACCCTCCTCCCCCCCTCACTCTGACACCCCATCCATCCACCGGTTACCGCATCCGGGCCACGCAATATCCCTGCTTCTCTCCTGATATGTGTCAGCTGATGGCCATCCCAGCTACACATAACAGCGTCCTCAGGGCATCTAGAACGAGAGAGAGATAAGGGGAGAGACAGGGAGAGAGAGAGAGGAGAGAGAGAGAGAGATGCGTAGGGCCTCATCAAAACATTACTGCTTGTCAAACACTGTACAGCTGCCGCTAACGACGCCATCTCGAGATTGAAGAATGTCAAATCTCTCGTCTTGATGGCTTGAAATAGCCAATTGTAGAAACATACATGACCACTGTGTATGTAACTGAAGGGACCACCTACTAAGCCGCGATATTGCTTATCATGCGCGGATTTACTACGGGATTATGATGTTTCTAGGTGAAGAAGGGGGATATGGATACGCTCTTCAGCTACGCTCAATTCACATCTCGAGGACAGCGGATTACCCCTCTCTCTACAATCTGAATGAATAATCCGAATACATGGAATTATGCAACGTTGATTCAAGATAGGCATGCGCGCGATCCAACAAGAGTCAACGGTCAAGAGGGTTGTGTCGATAGGGATTAAAGGAATGTACCACTCTAAATTTATTTCGCTCAATTTTGTTCAAATTTTAATATGATATTCTTGTCAAAATAAGATGTCCAAAGAGTTTATGCACTTTGAAAAAATATATTTACAAATTAAATACAACATTGTTTTTTTTACTACTAAAGTACAAACAACGTTAACATTACTGTTTTTAATTCTACACTTCTGACGTTTAACAATGCTTGAGCTATCGGGTGTTCATTCCGGTTTCGGTGTTATAATAAAGCATTGTGCATATAAGCAGTGATCAGCTGATATTTCGGTTGATTGCAGTTTTTTTCGAAGTTTTCTTGTTTTCCGTGTCTGTTTATGTTGTATATACGTTATAATCATTCATATTGTTTGTTAGAAGACTTTCTTTATAATATGTTTATTCATAGTGCATGTGGGGGGTACACAGAGAGAAATACTTTGTTAATTTGTTTAACTCATACAACTCATTTCACAACCGATCACTTGTTGAAATGCGCAGCGAGGGAGGGGCGGGGTTCGTCTCCCCAGTCGTCGTCCATATTCTCGTCACCGCTTTCGTTTTTTCGATTATTCTACTTTTTGAATGTTTAGAAGTCGTGTCGTATACCTGTCGGTCGTCCGGCGTGAGGGCAGCGCGACGCCTGGCGCACCTCGCAGGCACATTTTGAACAGAACGACTATGTGGTTTGTCTATTTATTAATTTTCAATGTTATGTATTGTTTGACGTTGTTCAGATCGACTTTCTGGACGACGGCTCGCTGCACCCGGCGCAGTTGCAGTACCACACACCGGGCTGGCTGCGCGGCTTTCTCGGCCAGCACGAGGCCAACGAGCTCTTCAATCTCATTCACGACAGGAACACGTACGAAGACAAGCTCCAGGTACGCAATGTGTTGATTTTCCGTTTTATTAATTTGATGTTCGATCAGTGTTCGTCAATCTGCTAGGCAATCTGCTATATCGTACATGCGTATTATATTATATCGATATTTATTGGTTATACTATATGTACTAGATTGTTTGCAGCAGAACTCGCTACAGCGCTGCGACCATCTACAGATGCACACCAAGTATCTTCTAATGCAGCACAACTACAACAAGCATGTGAGTGTTAATGGCCTTATCTATTGAAAGTTCTTTTGTACATTTTGTTGTGACATTTACTTTTTTTTGCAGTACGAAGTCGGTCGCGGGCGCGACCTGGCTCTGTGGGACGAGGAGCCCGACTATTACGACAAGGACAAGTCGCGTTGAGTCGTACAAGATTCTCCGCTCGAGCCCATCAACCCATTTCAAACTCGTATATGTGAAATATTTCAATAGAGTAGACATTTTTTCGAACCCGTTGTTTCATTGTTCGTTGATTGGAATGAAATTATGCTTCGATTATTTCAGTTTTATCTTACATCAACGTCAAAAACATGGACAACAACTATGAGTATAATCACTGGATTGGGGTCAAATAACAAGACAACAGTAATATACAAAAACGATAATTAAAACTAGGCTAACGGGACTTGATCTCACAGGAAAAAATGAGACTTGTCGTGAAGTGGCGCGGAACAGCTTGTACGCCTTCAATGCATCCTCCATCGTCACCTGGAAGAAAATAATACTTATTTATCAGATTCAAAGGTAATTCAAACTCGTATGACTCACCATCACCTTCTTGGCGCGCTCTCGGAACACGTTGGCGACAGAGATGAGCTGCATACCGTAGCGCATCGACGCGTGCCCAACCGTCTTCACATTGATGGTCATCATCCTACAGCGTATATGTTGTAAATAGTCATTGGTGAAACACTCACTTGATGTTCTCCTCATCGGCGCTCACGCGGAAAATGTCCTTGACGTCGTCCTGGGTGAAGGGTTGGTGCGGATGACGAGCGAGCGGTCGATCAGGTCGGTGGGAGTTCCATTCGGCGAGTAGGGTCCTAACACGGTGATCAACACACAAACAAAAATAAAATCAATACAATACTCACTATTTTCTCAACTTCTTATCTAGAACAGCTATTCATCTACTATTCATTAACAAAAGCGAGCACGCACCCCTTTACTGCGGAAACAGGGCATAGATGAGGTCGAGAAACGTCGGGAGCCGCGCGCGTCGTTGTCGCCCTATTTGCGATAACATTACTACATTACATATCAACATATGTACAAAAAAACTATATCAATAACACATCATATTTTCATTTCCATGATTGTTCACGTAATGAAAACTGCAAATTACATTCAATCCGCGTCATCACATGTGTATAATACTGACAAACTTTCATTCTGAACGGGCGTAGACACATAACATTCAATAAAAATAACTTGAATTATCGAACAAATGTAATTAATGAAAAATAAAACAAAAAGCAACGTATGATCCCATTTGTTCGCGCGCGCCCGGTAGAGAAAACAGAAGGGCGGCCGGTCGGTCGCTCTTTCGTTGTGCAAAAAGTGACGTCACGGGAAGTTCCCTCATTTCTCACCGTGCACGACGTTCATTCTTGCAATTCTCACTAGCTTTTCAATTTAAGAACAATTAATTTTCTCAGTAATCTTATAACTTTCAACATATGATTTTATTATGAAAAGTGGTTGGATTAACATGTTCTTTCATGTGGTAGTCGTAGTTTACACACGAAATTTAGAGTGGTATATCCCTTTAAATATTTATCTCGGAAACATAAGGCACTGAAAAAATTCTTTCAAAACAATTTTGCAGGCAGTTCTCTCGCAAGTGTACTCGGTGTCTGCTGCCGCTCGCTCCCTCTGACCTGGTGTATCGATGCATGCATGCCACATACCACACACGATGCTTCACTTGCGCCGCCTGCCAGCTGCCATTCAAGAAGGTGAGTAGCATCATACATATCACTGTATTCATCAATATGACTGCAGGGCGACGAGTACCTGTTCTACAACGGAGAGATCGTGTGCCGCGCGGACTACCACCGAATAATGTGCGAGCAGTCGGCCCTTCAAATGCAGCCGGGACCAGGTAGAGTGCAGCCTCTCTCCCGCTCTCCCCGCATGCTTGTGTGGTGACGGTGGCGTTTCAGCGCTGCTCGCCAGCTCCTCGTCCACTCCCCTCCACTCCCTCCCATCCACATCAGTCGACAAGCTATTCCTGCCGGAGCCGCTGCCCATCTACCCACTCGTCTACCTCCAATCCCTTCCCGTCGTCGACGCCCCTCCGTCCGCCCCGCCATCCAAACTCCCCAAGACAGAACCCAGTGCGTGTAGTGATTGGTTGGTGGTCGTGTTGTGGCATGCTCGAACCCTCGAACCACCCCCAGAGTCAACACAATCTGTGAATCGAATAGAAACAACAATCGTTTAGCAGCTGGCTACTACGAGGAGCAGGATGCGCATCGGAAGACGCCGAAGCGGCCGCGGACCATCCTCAACGCCCAGCAGAGGAAGCAGTTCAAGGCTGCGTTCGACAGAAGCGCCAAGCCGTGCAGGAAGGTTGGTCACATCTCCCAGATAAATGTGCAATAAACAGTATTGTCATGATCATGATGGAGATATGTTAGATATGCGTAAATGAGAACAGAAAAATGATGAAGGAAAATAGAACAGAACAGAACACAGAGCTGGAGAAAGCGAGACGACAATTGTCATTAGGCATATAGGGAATAGGGACGACATAAACAGATGGGAAGAGAGAAAGAGAGAGAGAGGGAAAGTGAGAGAAAGTAGAAAGAGAAAATATCAGAATATGTTCAGGTTCGCGAGCAGCTTGCGAAGGAGACAAACCTCTCGGTTCGCGTTGTGCAAGTGTGGTTTCAGAACCAGCGGGCGAAGGTGAGTCCTGATTCCGGAGAATTCCAATTCATTGCTAGAATTCAACTCGCTGTTTTAAGATGAAGAAGATGCAGCGCAAGGAGGAGAAGAACCGCTCGCAATCTGGCGGAGACTCGGAGGGAAAGAGCCTCGACGGAAACAAAAGCGACAGCGAAGACGGTACGTGTACACTTCTCCATCATCATTTTTTCCATCATCACAGTTCTAATATGCTTTTAGTGAAAAATACTCTTTTCCTCACTTTTTCTCCTCTCACTTTTCTGTCTAACTCTCTTCGACGCCTTACACATACTTATACTTATACATACTCTCTTGGACAGTTTACGGCGTTCCGGCGTGAAATGTTCAAAATCTGGGCCTATCAAAACAACGAGAATTTTGTGGCAAAATGAAAATCTTATCCTTTTTTGTCCCAAAAACTTGGATCAAGTTTAATCATCTTATATGCTGGTGATTAGAATGACTAACCATGGCCCATAGCCATGGTGCTAGCATCGGTTTTTAATCATATAACCTCTTCTCCTGCTTCAGCACATTCTTTTTCAGAGATGGAAAGCGACGGCGAGGTAGACACATCGTCCCCGCAGCTGGCGCATCTCATCGGAGGCCTCGACCCACTCACCAATCCCATCGACAAGCTATACAACATGCACAACACCTACTTCAGCTTCTAGATCCGCCTTCCGTAGCGCGACCCCCACTCACCACGCTTTGTTTGTCTCCCTCTCACTCAGTCCCTCATATCGGTGTCCCCCACATGCACATTCCATTCTAGTCTCCCCTCTTTTCTCTCTTGTAACACACGAGTGTTCACACTATTGTGCAATGTTGCGTTCTTCCCTTTTGTTGTTGGCTGCTCCAGAATAAACTATTTACACTGTAGCCAGAACGCTTTCATTCGGTTGTGCAATACCTCGTCATTCAGATGAGCGGGCGGGCTAGCAAGCCACGGAGAGTGAGCGAAGTGTTCGCGCACTTTACCGCCTTCTACTTTTTCTGCCACAGCCTTATTCGCGCTTGATTTTAAATCTATCAATATGAAGCTAAATTCCGCGAACTGGGGAGCTTGATTTTGAAGCATGCAAAATAATCTACACAGCAAATGTCGGAGACAGAGATTTGTAGAGTCTATACAGCAGGCACAACATTTTATGTCCGGCATATGCATATCCGTAATGTCTATGAAATGAAATACATGATTATTGCATAATGAATCTACGCCGATAATCTTATATGCTGGTGATTAGAATGACTAACCATAGCCCATAGCCATGGTGCTAGCATCGATCATTCACCGATATCCCCATGACAACCTTTTCCCCTCACCTACCCGCGCGCCCTCACATTCACCACTTGTGTCCATGAAGCCATGACCATGACCCAACATTCAAAGTCTACATTCTTAGTCATTATCAATGGACAGATCACCAGCGGATACGTAAGTTTTCACAAACTGTAAATATATAATTTGTTCATTTTCTTTTAACAAAACGTGTTCAGTTTCCGGGTATTTCATCCATCTACTGCAAGTACTCCTACGTAATGGGTCCAGATTGGCAAAGAATGTAAGGCTAATAATGATTGAAAATATACTTTTTTCATATGATGCAAAATCGATATTTTTCAGATCGGGTGCGCAGAGTGGTATCTCTGCGCATTGCGCTCGAGGTCAATCTGATAGTCTCGTACTTGATCTACCATTCGAAGCCACTTTCGCATCAACAAATCCTTTCAAATGTATGGACATACAATCGTAACAGAAACGATTAAACATAATTTAGGGCCTCAAATGGTATTTGCGTGCTACGGTAACGATATGTTCGGTAATGATATCGTGAGAGGATATGGATCCTCCCCTATTCCTACTGTACCTGGATGGTAAGAGCTTGATGAAGATTTTGGTTCAACCAAAATTGCAGTCACAATCTAGAAGTCCCATGCTTCACACCAGAACCATCCTCCATGCTGCAGAAAGTTGTAGGAATGATGTGGGGCCGAAGAGCGGAGTTCGTTGATCCAGATATTGTCGCGTCATCACACGGAAGAGAAGGTTCATATATCATCATCAACCACCAACATCACGCATACACTTTCAGTAACACGGGTATCGACAACAGGAATCATGAAAGTGCAGATTAACGTTGTGATTAAAGACATCAAGAGGCACGGTTACGACATCGTACCTGATAGCGTTGCTAGATTGTCGGAGTTCCCACTACCAGAATTCAATGTATACGCCAAAGCAGCAATCAACGAGGTAGGTGCAAAATGGACAGGCCAGACGAATACTTTCAGGAACTCAAGGGTGCTACTCAATCGCGCAAGGATGAAATCAAGATAGAAGAAAGCAATCGTCCTCTTCCACAACTCGCCGAAGACAGTCAAGAAGTACTATCAAACGAATCGCAAGCAAATGAAAACGATATTAACAATTGAATAACAACAAGTTTATAACAATAAGATTTACTTCTTCTCGGCAGCCTTGTCGCTCTCCGAGATCTTGCGAAGCATCTCAGCCCTCTTGGCCTGGATACGCTCCTCCCTCCTCTTCCTGCTCTCCTTGTTCTTGTCACGGCGAGCCTGGGCCTGCTCACTGAAATATTATTGTTTACCTATGCTGTAAAAAAAAACAAGAAAACTTACGCGAGCTGCTTAGAGCGGCTGTTCTCGGCCTTCTTCTTGAAGATGTACTCCATCAGGTTCTTCTTGTTCTTGAAGGTGTTTCCCTTAGCGCGGAGGTACAGATCGTGGTAGAGCTGCTTGTCGATCTTCTTGGACTCCCTGTACTTCTTCAGGAGGTTGCGGAGAACGCGGATACGGCGCATCCACAGAACCTTCTCGGGCATACGGGCGTTAGCGGTACCCTGACGCTTTCCGAGTCCCATGTGACGTCCCTTAAAAATTAATCATAAACCACAAAAAAAACATTAAAAATAAATAAAAAAAATTACAATAAAACAAACTATATATACCAACCTTCCTGCGCTGCTCGGCCTTGACGCGGGCGCGGTAGCGAGAGTGGACAACGACGGGCTTGCGGATGATGAGTCCATCCTGGATGAGGCGACGGATGTTCTGCCTGGAGTTGGCGTTGGAGATCTCGGAGACCTCGTTGGGGTCAAGCCAGACACGTCCCTTTCCGCACTTCAGCACGGCCGCCGCAAGGCGCTTCTGGACGCGCAAGTTGCTAAAAAATTTAACATAAATAAACAGAATGAGAACAGAATCCCTTAACAAATAGGAAGTGCAAAACCAGCTTTACGTGTTATTTTCTATATTGCACAAAAAACGAATAATATTATTAAACATAATACGCATTATAAATAACATAATAAACATAACATACCTCATCTTGCGCCCGGTTTTCCGTCAAAAGTGATGGAAAAAAGGTAAAGATCCCTAAATTTCCACAAGCTATTGATGAAAAATTTCACTATGATGTGCATGTAACTACCGTAAACACTTTGCAGCAGACCGCGCCGCACCTACAGAGTTGCGCTGCGTGGCAGCCCGCAAATACATACTCTCGCCCGATGGGGATATTTAGAGCCGCTCCGCGTCAGAAAACCCGCGAATTTGAAATTTGCGAGTATGCCAAGTTTTCAAAGATTACTGTAATTATGTTCGCCGCACACATGTTTCAGTTTTGTTTCAAATGTTTTCGCAGCATTTCGGCTATATTCGAGATTATATTTATTTCCCGTTTTACAATTTCAATGTTGTAACTGTTAAATGCTAATTATGCCAGTTTCATATACATATATTATTTGTTTATATGTTTTGACACTGTGAAAGAAAAGGCGCGCTTTTTTGAACGTGCCTATGAAATTGGTGAATTGTAGTTTGCGAATTATATTCAATCGATTGAACTTATGAACGTAACGTTCAATTTACTATATCATAAGACGTCTATTGCAAGGAGCAAAATAATAGTGGTGTGTGGGCCTCATGCATGCATTCAATTGATCGATTTTTGCGGTGGTACCCTGCGTCGTAGGCGAAACGAAACATGTCGCTCTTTTTAATTGTCACGTTTCATTATTATTTTTCAATTCAATTAGTTCTTTCAAAATGTACATTTACTATGACATTGCAAATGTGTATATTTACACTATTACGTCTTAATGTTTTAGGGTGCGGATGCCTGGAAAAGGTCCTTGATAACTACGCCGAAGTTTACAACGACCGAAGATGAGTGATTTCAATCAATCCTCCAAATGGGACGAAGAGGACTGTTCCTATCTTCTGCGATCACTGGGTATGTTTTTTTTTATTGTTTAGAATATATCATCTCTTGTAGAACGTGAAGCTTTCTCGACCGTGGTTTCGGCGTTCCGAGCTCAAGGCAGATTGAATGCGTACAGAGAAATCTTGCTTGATCATCTGAAGACTGCATTTTTGTGAGTTTACAAAAAGTATTCTTTATAATACCTCACTTAGCATTCCCGACGATCTCTATCAAAGTGAGCTGCGACGCGCAGGTTGTGACGACTCGCTTACGAAGATTGCTACTATGTGAGTATTTGGGATGCATATGGGGTTTTCTAATGCAATTCGTTCAGACTGAACCCATCATACGATGTGAACACCGAATGGTATATCTTAACTGGCGATCTCGATGAGGAAGTTGTCGAGTATGTTATAATATGTTATGTTCTGGTTCCATAAAACTATTCAGGTGGATTCCGCCTGCTCGCTCTTTTGATTCAACATCTACCTTCGATGCTGCTGACTCGTTGCTTGAGCTGGCAAATTCGCACAATCGTTCTGTGCAACAAACTGATGTTCAGCTGTCTGAGTTGTTGAACGTAAAGCGAGCTCCTTACGGTGAGGGAAATATATCAGTGTGTAATTTTTATATTGTCTTTTTTCAGTTCCTGAGAAATTGCGAAAGCTGCTTCGCGATACTGAGACTATTCCACAGCAGCGTATTGTTCCACAGGAAGTGGTCGATGAGAGACGAGTCACCCCGAAGCAACCAAGAAGGAAAAAGACGAAAGAGGCTCTCGCTGCACCCGTGTCTACAGAGCCGCAGGCGTCGGCGGAGTGTGCTAAGGTATATTTTTAGTATATATATATATATATATATCTTCCCCAATCGCGCAATTTTCAGAAAGCGGACACCGTCGAGTCCAAGACTGAGCAAGTAGAAGAAAACGATCAACAAAAGCAACAGGTACTATTATGATTACAATTCTATTTGATCGGATTTTTAAGGAGATTCTGAAAGCGCAGGAGTTGTTCAGCAAGATTACACAGCAGATTCACGATGAAGCGAAAAATGGACAATTGCTCGAGAATGGCAGAAAGAAACGGAAGAACAAGCAAGCTGGAGAGATGAGTGACGTAAGTTTTTTTTTTGTTCTTATTGCTGTACTTTTAATCATCACTGTACAGAAGGAGAGTGCAACTTGCGTTTGCGCGCGCGTGGTTCCGTTCGTTTTTGAACCGGCAACGAATGGTAAACCGAAGCCTCCCAGAGGGAACCCGGACAAGAGATATGCGATGTGAGTTTTTTCTGATATTTAATTACTTTTGAAGTTATACGGTTTTCGGTTTTAGATCAACAAAACGCAGCTCGCCGGCCCAAGTGACTATTCAACAAACTCAACCTTACGCCCTCTCTCCCGTTCTTCCACCCGCGCCACAGCAGTATCCGCAACAAACTCCACTCACTGTGCCCAGGAGTGCGTCTCTGAGCAGTTCTCCTCTTCAAACGCAAACCCAGTCACAGTCTCCATATTCTGTGCCGACAACTACGGGGACCGGTGCGTGAGATCTGTCAGCTACGATTTCATTTTTTTAATAACAATTTTTGTTTAGTTACCTACAAACGTGCTCGCGTTTGTTCAGTGAGCGAGGGAACTGGTGGTGTGTCTGTGTCCACGTTGGAAGGCAGGGCGATCTCGCCTCGCCCTGAGGGAGGAGTGGTCTACACAAGAGGCAGTCTCAGTGTGACGCAACCCAATATCATAAAGAATCGACAGCATTCGTCCAGGTATGTTCTACATAATGTATTGTACATCCAGTTGTTATCATCACCTACGTTTACAGTGGCGTAAACATGACTCGTCCTGTGTCGAAGTACTATGTATCTGGCACTGCGAACACCCCCGGAACTTCTGGATCTGTCGTGTCGCCTTCTCTTACCGCTGTTTCTGCTGGTTCGCCTGTTGCAAGTACTTCTTCTTCTCCTGCATACTCTGTCTCTGCCTCCGCTACTCCAGCCATTTCGACCACTTCAAGTGTCTTCGTAAACTCGTCTCGGCCTTACTACGGCGGTTCGCCTGCGAGCACGGTGGCTTATATTTATATATGGATTTATATATGTTATTTATGTTTATAGTCGGCGCGGGAAGGAATGCATGGACATGATTATGGTCCCGCGACAGTAGTACATACTCCTGTTCCGAACGTGGTGCCACCGCAGTCACCAACTCATGCGCAGCTACAGTTACACGCACAGCATATGCACATGCATCAGCCCACTGTCAAGCAAGTCGTACGAAGGTGACTCACTAAATGAGACGTTAGATTTCGTAACTATATTTTATTATAGTTATCGCTCAACGATTGTTGCGAAGACGTCTTCTGTTATCGGATCGCCGGCGAGTGGTAGTACAGTCTCGCACAAGATGGTAAACGGCGTGGCTAATCACCGAAGAATTCCCCAGGTTTTTATATTTATTTATATGAAATACGAATTACTATTCTATACTTCTTTGAATTTAATATTTTGTTTTCGTGTACAAATTAACTTGTCTTCGATTGTAGCAGGCTGAATTTCACGTGCATGCGCATCACAACAAACACTACCGTACTCCTGTGGTCGACGATCCTGCGACCATACGAGCTGTGTCTTCGATTTTACAAGGTTTGTTTCGACGAAGTTATTCAACCTTTTTTGTTTTGGGTAAATTTTTGGTTCAGAAGCTACCGAGTTGTCTGGAGTAGGCGTGACTCCAGAGGCCTCAGCATCGCTTGAACATCTGATGTCGAAGGCGGAGCAGCCGCGGGCAGCTGGTGGAATGGAAACTGCGGCTGGGATAACTGTTCCTGCTCCTTCGCTCGTCACGCGACTGGAGAGGAGCACTTCTAGTGGTGAGCAGTAATTGATTCAGTTTAATTCGAATATAAACACTTGATTTATTTATGTCCATAACTTTTTTTAGTAATATATAGTTGTCTCCTGGTGGCTAGTTAGTGCTTTTGACAGCCGACGTCAATAGGCGATTCGTGAGAGCGAGAAAGATAGTCTCTCTCTCTCTCTCTCTCTTTCTCTGAGAGACCATACGTGCGTGAAAAGGAAACCTCTTTGATGTGAATGGTAGCTTGTTTGATCGATTTTCGGTTTAACACGGGCGCTTTGGTCTCTTCACTATTCGAAATGCGACGAAAACTGCATTTCAATTTTCTACAGTAAACTGCAGAAAATCTGATATATTGAAACTTAAATTTATTTGTTATTTAGTGCGATTGGAATGTGACGAAGACTTCATGGATGCAGTTCCATCGACGTCTGGTTCTGCTCCAGTACATAGTACTCCTCCAATGTCTTGTACATCTGCTCCTATGAGGCCGTCCCCTTCGTTCACCTCGGGCCTTGACATTGAATCTTCTGGATTGCATCTCCGAATGCAGCCGACGCCCCCTCTTCCTGGAGTGGGTGGCGCTGCGGTGAACTCTCCTTCTCACGGCCCGACGGTAAGAATTCTGATTAGGAAGGGAAGACGATAAAAAGAAAAGTTTTAACATTTTGAATATGTTTTTTTTAGGTTGGACAGGTTCTCCGACGACATTCGTTGTCACCTGCTGGGCTTGCTCGCATGACTATGGAAAGGCACAGTCCTTTGTTGACAGCAGATCAAGCGAGGGTGATGCAGAGAATGAGTCCGGGTGAGCAGTCGTCTCCAGTACAGCCAACACAGCAGCAGACTGTCTATCTGCTCAGTGGAGGCAGCTATGAACAGGTGTGATTTGATATTGTCAATGTCATTGTGTTTAGTGTGTTACTGTGATTCCAATACCAGTCTAAATTGCACCTACCGTTATATAATCGCAGTTCGTTTATTTCATATCTGAAACACTGATCCGTATTGATTGTATTGAAAGAAAGTTAGTTGCGATTTTTTTTCTTTCCTTTTTACGGAATGTTATATACGTAGTGGTCTCATGCGATGCAAATTCTCTCTCTCTGCATATTTCACTACTGTACTGATATGAGGAAAATTGTATGATCCGCTCTAAGGAACAACTTTCAAGTTTAGTCTTTCCGAATTCTCTAGGAATGGGCGAGACATATTTTGAAACTTAAACGCACACAGTTTCACTTTCATTGTGATTCATTAAAAAGTGCGTACTTCGAACTCCGGTCTCGAGAATGGCAATGGCACGCATCTCTCTTGGCGGCGAATAGGCGCCGCTTCCTTGCCTTTTTGTAAAGAATTTTACCGTAATAGTCGTCCAAATTTGCTATAATTTTTTCATAAAAAAAATCATGGCAAAGGGTTTTTCATGTCCTTTAACAACTATAACAACTACAACACATAGCAATTTTTATCGGTTTTATATTAATTGAAATTTCGCAAGATGGTCAGGTGATCAAAAACTCTATTCTCGCTTTCGAACGCCCACACAAAATTGATTACGATTGGATAACTCAACCAGCTTTCCTTATGAGCTCGGAGAAATGATTGTTTTGTTCGCCCTTCCCACTACGTGTAATACGAACACTAAGCATTTGGGATTTCTATATAATGATGTTCCATGAGTGTGTATGAGGCTATGACATTCACACAATCCGTGTTTTTCAGATTCAGCCTCTTGCTTCGTCAACTATCCGACAAAGTGTGGAGATGTACGGTGGAACAGTGATCGTCCAACAGCCGACGGCTGACCAGCAAACACCGTTATCTCAGGTAAATGTTAGGTTCCAAAATCGATATTTTTTTCTTTTTAGACCGAAGCGCGCGATGGATACGATCATAAGCAAACGGCGTCGTTCAAGAGCTCGTCGTATGACTTGGCTAGATCAGACGAAACTTCTGTTTCAACTGGTAGTGCACCAGTGACAGATATATTGCAGCAGTCCGTTATGGAGATCAGTTGATCAATGCATGTCCAGTTCATTGTTACCTTCCTAGTTGTCGATTTTGATCCTGAAATGTTAGTGTTTTGTTGTGTATATATACCCCGAGTTAACTTATTATCGATCCGGTGTTGTGTTGTTTTCATATTGAAAATTTGTTCTTCCTTTACTCAGCGTTATCAATTCTTATCCGTTATTTGATGAGTCTCCAATCCAATTGTGTGGTTAGCGCGTTTTAAAAGCATCGGCATGCCCTATGTTAGTATATATTTGCAAATTGCATAATTTGTCAGTAATACTAGATCGATAAAAGATAGGTAATCAAATTGTTTATTACATTGTTCTTGAAATCACATTAGAATTGGACCTCGTAATATGAAGGAGAATTTGATCACATATTGTTGGATATATGAGTAGATCATGAGGGGGGTTATTTAGTGTGCGTAAAAATCCTGCAATTATGCAAGGCTAAATATCCAGTCTCACATGAAAATTTTAATTGTTTTGTTTCTCTCTTTGTTATACTTGTAAATAGCTTTAGATCGGAAGTAGTCAAACGTATTATAGGTGATGTTTAGTCCAACTCCTGAGTAAACCAAATGGAACAGAAGAAAAACGACAAGAAGAAAAATATGGGACGCGATGTTGTCCTCTAAAACGATACCGTATGCAATAGAGTTGAGAGCTGTGACTCACGTGTGATTGTTCGTATCCTCCATTCCATTATTCGAACGAGAGTAGAACGACGAACGAATATCAATACTACAGCAGTGAGTAGAAGCAGGAAATAAAATATGATCTCGATCCCCTGAACGATCGTGTTTCACTTTAGAGATATGAGAGATGGCACGCGCACCTTGACAATCATGAACGCGAGAAGAAGACGATGTTTCTCTTGCAGCAGTGCTGCAACTGCAAGGGACAACGCACCACCGATTATGAAGACCTACAATGATGGATGAACCGTGCGTTAAAGCTATGTAGTTTGAAGTTTAATTCACCTGTATAACACTCCATGTGTCGAAATAGCCGATTGTGACGGGAACTATCACAACGGAAGTGAAAAGAAATGCGAACTCAGCGAGTACGGTAATCCAAAACGCAGTCTGAAGCCCATTGATTGATGTGTTCCAGCGTGATTAATAGGGTACATGGATGAGTAACAGGTTGTAATCCTAGCCCGAGGTGTTTCGGAATGTGATGAGAGGGGAGGAAGCGCAGGATACTGAGAGGGAGTTAGTGTGATAATTGGTGACAGACGAGGGTGATGTGTTCGTAAAGAGTTCCGAAAAGAGTTTAGTCAGCTGCATGAAGCGATTGAATAGGAAAGGGAGATCGAAGGATGTATGTAGAGATTAAATTTTACACGAATAAACTCACTACGACATGTGTACTTCCACAGAATTGTCGTCGCTGTTCTCCGAAGAAATAATCGTCCATCAACTAAATGACTGCATATAATACTTGATCTTGTCATACATCTTATATATCCTCGGGGGATAATTCGTAAGTGGTATATGAAATAGTTTCGAATGTTTCCAATTTTTTTTGCAGTGGGATTGAGGTGAACCGATAAGAGTCATAGCGATTTCAACAGTGAGTGTGCAGTCACCAGCCAGCCGTTTGACGCTAACAGATATATGCGAGTGAACATATAGAGACGATAGTGAAGCGATAGAGCAGGCAAGTGCATATGGCTATCAAACCAACTTCAAACAAACATCTTTCAAGTGGAATTGCGAGGTGAGGTGACTATAGCGGCTGACTCAAAAATGACTAAACCATTTCTTTCTTGTCAGACTTGTCGTAAACAGTTTGATTGAATAAACATAGGAACGGTATCGATTAATAGATATGGGAAGAATAGATAAGATGAGAGGAGGGTGATAGGCAAATGAGAGCGCGGCTAGCGACTCTCGACACATGGCAGGGATGTGTTCTCGACGAGACGAGTGTAATAGCCCCTTCGGCTACTGCTATCACTGATCTAATAAGTACATCTCACATGAAATACAACTCCCTTACATATTGTATAAACTCTCTGTAGGGAATGTTATATGATTAATGATAACACTACATGATATTACAAAGTTATTATTTGTATTATGACAATATAAAGTTTTGTTTGGTCGACATTTTGTTTAGTCGACTGAACACCAACAACTAACACTAATGACGATGAGATAATTAAGTGTTCGTATCCAGTGGTCTCGCTCGATTTGATCTTTACAACAGATAAAGTGAACTTTGACTGCTGACAGTTGTTCTGAACCAGCCCATCCCGACCATCCCGACCCTCCCCTCAGTCAACGGAATCAACATGTACTATTTCATTGCCATTGCCACATTGTATAGTAGCGAGTACAGTGCATTCCATCTCTCCATGAGCGGATTACTCACCATGCGCAAAGCGATTGCGCGCGCTCTGTGTCTTTGCTAGGCTGGTTTTGAAATTGCATTTTGAATCGCGCGCCGGCGCCGCATCGACTCTTACACTGTGTCGATACGCAGCCTCTAGTACTTTGAAGCTCTCGATTAGTTTCATTCCATGAGCTATCGGCCGGAAGTAGTTTTCTTTGTTTCTTTCATCTAGGTCACTATTTTATCGATTTCGTTATCGATCGTAGTGAGTAGGTACATTTACTTGCTCACTGTGTATGTGTTCTAGTCTTCATGTATTGGTTGTGGTTATAATGTAATCATCACAATTGCGATACTCTGCGCATATCTGATATACTATGTCTACTAAAGAAAAGATAAATTTAGCACATCGACATAAGATGTCGGACCTGCAGACTTTCCATGAGCTCGTCAATCGGATGATGTCGGTTGAGAACACCGATCGCCAGGCCGCAGAGACTCAGTACGATGAGATCGAGCCCGCACAGAAAAGCTCTCTTCTGTACCAGTTGTATGCTGAGCAGTCAGTTGCTGAGGGAGTGAGTATTTATAACACCTTATGTTGTACTGAACAATATTCAGGTTCGCTCTATGGCTCTCGTTCTTCTCCGCCGTCTTATCTCGAACACCTATGATGAGCTTGTTGCCGCCTGGGGCGCTGAGAACCAGAAGGGATTCCAACAGCAGATTCTCCAGGCAGTTACTTCCGAGAACAGCCACTCTCTCCGCAAGAAGCTTGCAGACATTATCGCCGAACTCGCTCGCAACTCTATCGGTGGGTTCATTGGTCTTATTTTCAATTATTTACCTATTCAAGATGACGATACCTCTGTGCAGAAGTGGCCCGAGGTTCTCCAGTTTATTGAGCACTGCAGCTCTGCTGAGAGCTCTGAGTTGAAGGAGATGGCCATGATTCTCATCGAGTAAGTGTTCTATTCGTATTTTTCTTTGATATGATTGGGTATGTTATAATTCTAACATTTCAAGGTCTGTCCCAAACATCTTCGGGGCTGATCAGGAGAAGTATCTGCCCGGAATCAAGGTTTTTTTTTTCAAAATTGTTTTTAGACCAATGGACATTTCAGTCGATCCTGGAGTCTTGCCTGGCCAACCCTGCTTCTGGTGTGAGGTCGTCTGCTGTCAAGGCGTTTGTCGCGTTTATTTCCTTCAACGACGAGGACGACAAAATTGTCAAGAATTTCTCCAGTCTCATCTCCCCTGTAATCAAGGTTGGTTTTCGACCTTGAAATGTCTCGTTTTCTGTCTCTAGTTCATTTCGACAATATCCTTTACATCTTCTTTTTAAGAAGAGTATTGACTTTTACAATTTTCAAAAATTTCAAGGTCTGCGAGCATGTTGTCGCGACGGAGGAAGATGATGATGGTCCTCTTCAAGCCCTGGTTGATCTGGCTTCTACCGTCCCGAAGGCGATTACTCCTCATCTCACCACCATTTTTGAGATGTGCATTGCGGTTAGTCATTTTGTTAATGCTCAATTTCATAATTCTATTGTAGACCATCGCCAACAAGGAGCGCGATGACATCTACCGGCATAGCAGTATGGAGATCATGACCACTATCTGCGAGGCGTCTGCTAACACCGTCAAGAAGCGCATCCCTAATCTCATCCCTGGAATGCGTACGTTAAAATAATTCTAATTTAATTTATATTGATCAATTTAGTCCAGAGTGCCTTGCTCATGATGACTGAACTGGAGGATGATATTACCGATTGGCTCGAGGTTGATGACACCGAGGAGGAGGATGATAACGAGGAGTGAGTTTTTTTTCATCAAAAAGTTTTTATCTCTTTGGTCCACGATATTAAGACTATCATTGTTTAGGAATGTTGCTATCGGAGAGTCATCTCTTGATCGCATTTCGTGCGCTCTTCACGGAAAGGCCGTTCTTCCCACTTTCCTCGAGATTGCCAACACTCTTCTCGGAGATGGTGAGTAGTTTGACGTATTAAATTTTTTTAATATAATGAAAAGAAAATACAGTTTTAATGAGATATTTCAGCTGACTGGAAGAAGCGGCATGCTGGTCTCATGGGTCTCTCGACTGTCGGAGAGGGATGCGCTCGTGCTATGGAGCCCATCATTGATGGTGTTGTTGCGAAGATTGTCCCGTTCCTCGGAGATACTGTAAGCGTTATTCTTTTATACAATTATTTGTTATACGTTAAATCTTTCAGCACCCGCGCGTTCGCTACGCTGCTTGCAACGCTCTTGGACAGATGTCCACTGACTTCAACCCCACCCTGCAGAAAAAGTGCCACGCTATTGTTGTGCCTGGTCTTATGACCACGCTTGTCGATGTGTCGTGCGCTCGTGTTGCTGCGCACTCCGCTGCTGCTCTCGTGAACTTCTGCGAGGATTGTCCTCAGCAGGTCATCGGAGGATATCTCACTACTCTCATGAGAAGCTCGAGTGGGTGCTAGAGAACATGTTCAAGCAGCTGCTGGAGAAGGGTCGCAAGCTCGTCCTCGAACAAGTCATCACAACGATTGCTTCTGTCGCTGATGCTGCTCAGGATCAGTTCGTTACCTTCTACGATCGGCTCATCGGACCGCTTAAGTACATTCTTAAGAACGCCGAGGGAGATGATTACAAGGTGAGATAGTTTGTCCTTCATAGGTGTTATTTCTTCTTTCAGGTTATGCGCGGAAAGACCATCGAGTGCATTTCTCTGATCGGTCTTGCTGTTGGAAAGGAGAAGTTCGGACCTGACGCTGCTGAGATCATGCAGGTTCTCTCGACCGCCATGCCCACTCTCAATGTGGAGGACCCTCAGTGTAGCTACATGATTAGCAGCTGGGCTCGTATCTGCAAGGTTCTTGGCCCTGACTTCGCCCCGTTCCTCCCTATGGTCATGCCTTCGATGTTGAGCACTGCGGAGTACAACCCCGATGTCGCTGTTCTGGATGGTTGGTGTAATTTATCTATTTATCGAAAGCTAATTCTTATATATTTCAGAGGAGGATGTCCACGAGGATCCCTCTTGGACTTTCTCTGACATTGGAGAGAAGAAACAGTTTGGAATCAAGACATCTGGTCTGGATGAGAAGGCAACTTCGTTCGAGATGATCGTCTGTTACGCGCGTGAACTGGGAGAGGCATTTGCTCCTTACGTCGATGAGGTTGCCAAGCTTTGCGTTGGAAACATCCGCTTCTTCTTCCACGAGGATGTGCGTACCTCGTCCGCTGAGTGCATGCCGTATCTTCTGGCTTGTGTGAAGGCCCAGGGCGGGGACGCCATGCGTCGCCTTTGGGAGGGATTCTCCCTGCCCTGAAAGAGGCTATCGAGGAGGAGGAGGAGTCTGAGGTTCTTGCCGAGATGTTGAATGCTGTAGGAGATTGTATGGCTGTCGTCGGTCAGAATCTGAAGCCTGAAGAGGTTCAGGAGGTGGCCGCTCTGATCACTAAGCAGCTTGAGGAGTACGAGCGTCGCACTCAGGAGCGCGAGGCTGAGAGGAGGATGAGGATGCCGATCCTGAGGATGGAGATGAGAAACTTGATGATGAGATGGAGTTGGAGACCAACGTCCTTGCCCGTATCTCTGATCTTGTTCATGCGTCGTTCTCTACGGTCGGAGGAGATTTCTTCCATCTCGTGGAGGGTGTTCTTCCGAAGATCGTTGCTCTGACCCAAATGACTCGCTCGTACGCTGAGAGGCAGTGGGTCTTTGCATGCTGGATGACTACTGCGAGTACGCTACTCAGGCCATGGCTAAGTACGTAAACGAATTCGTACCTAACATGCTCAAGTCTCTTGCTGATTGGAGTTTCCGGAGGTTCGTCAGGCGGCTGCCTATGGATTCGGAGGTCATGGCTCTCAAGGTGATTTTTTTTGTCGTTCGTTTTCTGTTGTTATTTCACTATTTAGTTATTTGTTTCAGGGAGGAGCCATTCCTGAGTTCACCCAGGTTTGCGCTGCTGCTTTGGAGCCCCTGGCTGCCATTGTTGCTCGTCCTGATGCCCGGTCTACTGAGGAGGGAAGCGTCGCCACCGAGAACGCTATTGCTGCTGTTGCTAAGATTCTGAAGCACTGCGGATCCGGAATTGATGCCAGTCAGGTATTGTTTTAACAATAAGAATTTTTCAACTCTTTCATTTTAGGTGATTCCTCTTTTCCTCTCGTGGCTGCCGATCCACGAAGACAAGGAAGAGTCTGTGTTCGTCTACGACTACTTCGCAGATCTGGTTGAGTCCAACAACCCGCTTGTGCTTGGAGCAGACAATTCCAACCTTCCTCGTCTGCTTCAAATCATCGTTGGAGCTATCCAGCATGAGGCGTTTGAGGAGATGTCGAGGGACAGCGCGTTGCTGGCCGTATGGTCGCAATTGTGAAGGGAATTCAGCAGCTGCCCATTTTTCCAGGTACGCTGTGATTTTTATTTATTTATTTGCTATATGACAATGTTTAGGCTGTCGTGCAGGCTTCCACTTCGATGCTGAGGGACAGCAGACCCTTCAGCGTATTCTCTCGCGTAAATAGATCAATATTGTTATGTTTGATTTGTTTCATATGTGTACCACGCTTTTGTCCGGTGATAGGTACTCGGTCATATAATGCGCTTGATTTATCCTGTTGTCGTCAGGAGTCTGTTCTGTTCATTGTGTTAGATTTCATTTAAAATTACAGTGACAATTTACATTCATTTGTGAGATTGTCTATGCCTTGTTGGTTTGATTGT
>CAWZYM010000156.1:0-75000 GCA_963966185.1 Rhabditoides inermis
CTTGCAACATAATACATATTTTCCGTGAACCACGTATGGAAAAAGAGAGCAAGACAAGGCACAATATAAGGCAATGCACAAACGAGAAAACACTTGGCGCGAGCTGAGCGAACAGTGAAACTGGAAGGACTGTGAAAGGAACAACGACAACGACAATGCAATTCACTCGGGCTACGAGACACACACCTACAATCATAGCTAGACTACTATCACCCTTATCACGTCTGCTGACGTGTTTCTATACGGACGTGATCTTGCGTGGACTGGAGCTCCGTCCACGCTCCTCCTCCCCTCGATCGCCCCTTCTCGGGCTCCGAGGCACTCCAGACGACTGCGGGCTCTCCTCTCTCCGACCCACTCGCATCTCGAACTTGCGCGTTCCATCCGGGTCCTGCAACGAATGTTCGAGATACGGTATAGAGATAACAATGAGGAGCACACTCACGTTGTCGGTCTTCTTTCTGGGTGGTGATGTGGATATGCGGAATCTGGGTGGTCGGACGGGCGAGGCTGGCACTGGAGGCTGCGTGCGACTCTTCCGCTGGTGGCGACGCTTCGAACTGACCATCAACTGTACAAGCCACTCCAATCAGCCACGCTCACCTCTCCTCTTCTCTGTCCGTAGCGGGCAGCAGACGATCGCTCTCGTCGTACGCCCCGCCCTCGTACGCCCCGCCCCCGTCCGATTCATCCGTGATGAACGTCGCCATGTCGCTCATCACAGGCGACATCATCGCCGATGTGTAGCTGCAGAGGGTGCGTTTTGACCCCGCCTAATGTAGCCCCGCCCACCGGAGCCCCGCCCACCTGCTATGCGGCTGCACATTCGAGAACTGCTCCGTGTCTTCTGCGTCCGCCATCGAACCATCGATGGATGGAGGAGAAGTTGTCGTGTGGTCGGGACCGCGACTGAAGAGAACATCGTAGACCACGCCCACTTAGCCCCGCCCCTTATAGCCTCGCCCACTGACCCGTATCTGGTGTGATGACTGGTGTGTATGGGCTCCAGCAGTCTCCGAGCGGCGCGGCGCTCGTCCATCGAAGTCGTCGACATGGATTCCTGGAAAGAGAGAGAGAGAGTATTACACTTGTCAATCACACTTAAAGGAAGAAAATATACAAATTGGCAATACAAGACTCGTGAAAAGTCTTGTAAGAAAATATACAAATTGGCAATACAAGACTGGCCGCCGTAGGGACCACGTGCGACAGGTTCGCACTCACCCTCCCATACAGAAAGTGCTCTACAAGGTGCAGGTATCCTTCTCTTCTTACAATGTCTCTCCCCTCGGAGCCCATTCCCACTCTCCCTCCGGAGACGCCTTTCTGGGTGCGCGCGTTGTTCGAATTCCAGGCGAAGCAGAATGAAATTATGCGTACGTTCGTCCTCGAGAGCTTGCGTAGTGTCTCGGAAGCAGTCTCCAAGTTGAGCAGCACTGTTGATGAGATTCAGCGCGAGCGCACTGTAGTCTCAACTGCTGCCACCCACCACCCACAGCCATCCACCGTCAAAACCACCCCCGCTCCCGTTACCTCCGAACCCGTATCGATTGCTGACGTCATCCGTGTGGTCCACACCGATCGGGAGATCATCCGCGACAAGGCCACCAGGGCCGTCATCATTGGAAGGAAGGAGAAGTCTAACCCATCAGATACCTCCAGCTGCGATGCCCAGTTCCTCAAGCGCATCATCGAGTGCATCAACATCCCCGAGCTGCGCGAGCAGTACAATAAGGGAGACATCACCCTCAAGAGATACCCGCCTATCAGGAAGGATGAGAACCACCACCGTCCCCTCAAGGTGCAGCTGGTGTCCCAGGAGTACCGCGACATGTTCCTGTCTGCCATCCGAGCCGTCCGTTACTCCACCCTTGAGTCGGAGCAGTTCCGCTTCGTCCGCCGCGACCTCACCAGGGCTGAGATGCAGGAGGAGCTGGCTGCCAAGGCAGAGGCCAGCCGCCTTAATGGAGAAGCTGGGATGGTGGTGGCAGTGGTGAAAGATTGCAAGGTGCATCGGCTGGCGCAAGCTCGCGCGTTTGCCGATGATAAGAGAGCCGCCTCTGTTTTCAAAAAGCCTAGCACGAACAGCGCGCAGCCCCAGGGCACTCGCCGCGCAAGCAAGCGCGCATCTGTCAGCAGCGCATCTCAGAAGAAGGGACCCAAACAGGCCCGCAGCACTTCCACCGCTACTCGCCGCTCGCAGCGTCTTGCGAGCAACAAGAATGATACTGCCCCCTCCTTTCCAGACCGCCAGGATACCGAGGAAATGGAGGAGGACGAGGTGTTCGAGCCGTCGCAGCTTGCCGCGCCCTCTCAGCCCGCACCCGATCCCTCCAGCCAGCCGACGCAGACTCCCGCGCACTAGGATGCGTGTGAACTGCCCGACTGTCCTCTCTCTCCGTCCGCGCCTCTCCCCGACGACTCGACTCCAAAGGAGCCTGGTCTGGTTGGTTCTTTGAATTGTCCCTCATTTCCCTCTCGCCACTTTTCACCCACAGGCATATCCGGTTTTGTAGTGGTTCTGTTGAATGCTCGTAGTGTTCGCAATAAGCTCTATGAATTAGAGGCATTTCTTGTCTCGCATAAACCCGACATATGTGTCATCACTGAGTCGTGGTTAAATCCGCATGATTCGTGTAACGCTTTGAAACTTGGTGGCGCATACTCTCTCTTCCGATGTGATCGTCTTTCTCATGCAGGCGGCGTCCTGATTCTCGCATCCGCGCGCGCTAGTGTGTCTCTCATTTCTACTCACTCTATTGACTCCCTATGTGAAGTCGTCTGTGTTGATGTGCACCCATCATCTACTCTCTCACTATCCCGGCCATTGCGCATAATTGCTGTCTATCGCACACCTGGTGTTTCCAAGCAGACTCGTATCGCCGGCGGCAAACTCATCTCCCTCATGGATGCTATGATGTCACCCGACTCGCACTCACATGCGATCGTGGGAGACTTCAACTGCCCATCAATCGATTGGCGCGCCGGTCACTCTCGTGTCTTTTTTGATCGCGCGCTGCTCGATTTCTGCTCCACCTACTCACTCACACAGCTGGTTGCAAAGCCAACTATGGTGAAAAGGCCTGGGCACGTATCCCACATCCTGGATCTCGTGATTGTTGATTGCCCAGAATTGTTCTCTAGTATATCCATTGGTACTCCTCTCTCCACATGCGACCACTTGCCTGTTTTTGCCTCACTCACTGTGCATTCCCGCCCCAACCTCTCACCGCGCTCTGTCTTTATGTACAAAAAGGCCAATTGGCAAGCCATAAACGCGCGGATCGCTTCAACGGATTGGACGAGTGTGTTTGCATGCCGCCCGATTGACGAATGTTGCGAACTTTTCTCTCGTTTTGTGCAGCAGTGCCTTTTCGATTATTGTCCGTCCGTGCCGCTCAAGACTCACTCTCCTACTCTCCCCGCGCATATCCGCATGCTCAGTCGAAGGGTTTCTCTCCTTGCCTCTCGCAGGCCTATGTCGGCTGACGCACGCAGTGCCCGACGGGATCTCCGGAAGGCACTGTATAGGTGGAACTGTAGAAAAGAGTCGGCTCTTCTAGATAAGGGACCGAAATCGTTCTATAGACATGTGCGCAATAGACTGAACCCAGTAGACGGGATAGGTGTGGTGGTGGATTCGAATGGTCACTTCCTACATGATCCGGCCGATAAGGCTGAGCATTTCGCATCCTTCTTCGATTCCATCTACGCAGCTCACTCGGCATCGCCCGCCGGCGATTCGCTACCCAACTCAGTCGTGTCTCTCACTCACTTCGACATCTCACCGCACATTGTTCGCAAGGTGATAAGTGGAATGGCGAACAAAGTGAATACCTCTCCGGACGGAATCACGCATGTGTTCCTCAAAAACACAATTGATACAATCGTGCATCCACTCACTCTTCTGTTTATCCAGTCGACATCTGTGTGTTCTGTGCCCGCGATTTGGCGTCTCGGGTACATCAAACCCATTCATAAGAGTGGGCCATCCCATGACGTGTCTAATTACAGGCCGATCACACTAACTTCCACCGTAAGCAAGGTTTTAGAGAAAATTTGTGTCTCTCAGATCACTTCTTTTCTCGATCGCAATTGCTTACTCACTCGCAATCAGTATGGATTTCGCAAAGGTAGATCTACATCTACCCAACTTGTCCAATGTCTCTCCCACTGGTCTCGCGAACTGACCGATGGAAAGGTCGTCGACTGTCTGTATGTGGATTACACGAAAGCTTTTGACACTATCAATCATGATATGTTGTCCGCTAAGTTGTATTCAATTGGAGTGCGAGGCAATGCTCTTTCATGGTTAATGAGTTTTTTGCGCGATCGGACCACTCACGTATCAATCGATAACACACTGTCTGCCCCGAGGCTCGTCAATTGCGGCGTCCCCCAGGGTAGCTGCCTAGGCCCTCTTCTATTTAATATCTTCATAAATGACATTGCGCGCTCTCTCCCTCCCGGGATGCACTTTGTTTTATACGCGGACGACCTGAAGGTGTATTTCTCATACGACCCTCTCGATCCGTCCGCCCACTCTCGCTTCCAAGCTGCAGTTGATGCAGTGTGCGAGTGGTCGCATAAGTGGGGTCTCACCATCTCGATTTCTAAAACATACATCTTACATCTGGGCAAGCACAATCCGCGTTCTGTATACACTGCCGGCGATACTCCTCTGCGAGCTACAGATTGTGTGAAAGACCTCGGTGTCTGGATCACTAACAATCTGTGCTTCGAAACTCACATCTCCCGCATAGTCAATGGCGCGCTTTGGTCAATAAACAACTTTCTGAGAGCATATCAAACACGCAATCTCACTGTTCTAGTGAAAGCTTATGTAACATACATTCGCTGTAAGCTTGAATATTGTACAGAAGTGTGGAGCCCATCTAGCGTGCGCATGGTGAACCTGTTAGAGGGCGTGCAACGCTACTTTACGCGACGCATCTGCCATCGAGCCGGTCACCTTTCCCTCGGGTATTCTGAGAGGCTCCGCCTGCTGGGTCTCGAGACACTTGAGTCTCGTAGATTCTTGAATGACGTCACTTTCCTCTTCAAAATTGCCCACCATATTTCGCCGTTTGATGCAGATGGTATATTCAATATCATCCCAACATCAACAAGGCATTCACACAACATGCGAATTATCCCTTCTTTTGATCCTGCGAACAAACTACTCACGAGCATTCACAGAGCCTATACTTACTGGAATAGCCTTTCTTCTGATGTGGTGGGAGTGCGAAGTGCGGAGCAGTTCAGAGAACTTGTCAGATCTGGATCTGGCGGTTTCCCGTTGTCTCGGATTCGTGCATCATGACTGGAGAGTTTGGACGTCTCTCACATGTCATCTCTTGTGCGCATGTATCTGTGTCCCACACTTCATACGTTCCATTTCGCCTTTGTCTCCGCCAGTTCCCTTGAGCAAGGCGCGGTAGTAGCTCATCTTGTTTTACCCCCCACCCCCACACACTATCGTATTATCACTGTAATGTCCTTTTACAACTCGCACATTCTAATCACCCTTATATGCGATAAATTGAATTGAATTGAATTGAACATTATAGTTGGTACGTGTCAACATATCGCAATGTATTAAGTTGCACCGGATACTACAATAGTTTTGATCGTCTACTACTACAACTAGTTTTGATAGTAATGTGGTGATACCTGACTGCTGGTCTTATCTCCCTGCTGCGACTGTTGCGAAGGAGTGTGCGAGTGGGGGAATCTGACACAGGACATGTATGTTCTCAGTTCACAATATACATCACAATCTCAAGGAACACAATTATAGTACTTGACTGGAAATCTATAGTGAACTGAACCGGTTACCTGGCAGGCGATCGACTGGGGGCGCGCGAGGACCCGGCGGAGGCCAGAGCAGCCAGCGGGTTCTCGATGATGCGACTGAAACGGATGGAAGGTAAGTTACACCCCTCTATGTATTTCCCAGTTCAAAACTACAGTACAGTCAGAGAAATGTGAGCCGCATGTGCCACGTGGCCCACGTGGTCCACGGTGTGCCATTCTCTCGTTTCTCTCCCCACACTCCGCGTGAGACACACTGTCTCATCACTGTCTACCCCCTCTTCTGTCGCTAGTGTTCTCTAGTCCTCACTCGTCTGGACTCTCCGCAGTCACACACTCTCTCGCATCGAGTCTCGATGGAGAGTCGACTCCTTCCCTACTTTGCCGATCGCATGCTTCAGGCGGAATGGCTCTCGTGAGCCACGCCATCGCTTCTCTCACCACTCTCCTCCTACAACACACTCTCTCTCTATCTCTCCCTCACACACTCACTTCTTTCTCACGGAACGCCTAAAACTAACGTGACTATCAATTACAATTAGAGAAACTACAGTACAGCTCGAGTTAGGTGATGGTCCCTGTTTGAAGGGAATGTGGGCAGTGAGAGAACTGACTTTTCAAAATGAACTTTTCATGAAACCAAACCATTCCTATCAATTATGTTTTGTTCTGAGCATCTCGAATATACCATATTTCATAGTGCTCCGATGAAATTCACTACTTCCTGACTTTCAGTACTGACTTCCATTTTTACATGATTTCAAAGCATAATCTATAAGAGGTATATTTAGTATTGTTCGCATTGTTTGTCTTAGTCTACATTTGGTTTGTGGTGACTGATTTTCACCATTTTTAATTCCATGATAATTGGTCCCTCGATGAGACAAGGTCCCGTTGTTGCATCCATTCACTCTCATCCGGGCGTCCATGTACGGTGTGGACGTGTCTGGTGCCTCTACTCTATACACACTCTATCGCTTTCCACTCGCGACGCGCATCGCACAGGGCTATTCTGCCGATGGCGGTACAGTCGGACGCGACTGCTTGTGTGAAGTCTGAAACGTCACTCGACTTTCTAGAATCAAAAAATTAGGAAATATAAGTATTATATTTATCTGTCTCTTATAACCGACATCAAGAATATACCATGGTTCATAGGGCTCCGATGAAATTGATTACTTGAATAGAGCCTCATAGTCAGGGTGGCAACAGTTCTGGTCCCAGATATGGCAGTCTGCCAAGACTCGACCGTTTGCCAGAGGGGAGGGGCCATAAAGGAGAGAGTCGATGGTGGAATTGCCTATTACTCAAGTTGATCTGGAAATTAGCCCGGGTGGTGATACCTGGATTTGTTCAAAATAGTCCAAATTAAAATTGAAAGACGTCATTTTACTCGTCTCGATGAGAGAAAGCCGGCACACGGACAATCACATCTCATATCTCAAATACCAAAAACAGTGGGACAGGGGCGGAGCGAGAGGAGGCCTGGTGTGGCAGTCTGCCAAGACTGGATCGTTTGCCGGTGGGGAAGGGTCATAAATCGAGAGTGGATTTGCGCAAGCACTCAAGTTCAACTGGAAATTAGCACGGGTGGTACTACCTGGATATGTTCAAAATGGTCGGAAATACAAAAATAAGACATCATTTTGCTCATCTCGAGGAGACAGAAACGATGCAAATAAAATTGTAGCTGGTTTCTCAAACACGGAAAAGTTGCGATCACTTGTGAGACTTGTCAGTCTTGGCAGACTGCCAAGCCAGTGTGGGTATTGAAACATGCTAGACCGTCCATACCACACTCACTGTACTCTGGTCATTCTCCCATTGGCTGTGAGGATACGGTAGTCACTTAGAGGGCATGCGTGATACGAGAGTGGCGAGTGAGCAGAACATGCAGCAGCCGTGTGAAAACGGTGCTTCATAAAATACATATAGCGTGTTACTTAGTTACTTACGCCCTAAACTAAAAACGAAAGTAAGTACTGAACATTTTCCGATAGTGAAATTTCATAGGATCCCAATGAAATATGGTATATTCCTGAATCGGAAAATAAGACACAATTGATTATGACAGTTTTGCTTCATCATTTTCACATTATAAAAAGTCGAGTGACTTTTCATATGTCCATCTAATCACACCAGCAGTCGCCCGCCAGACTGCACCGCCGCCGGCAGAGTAGACTCTCGCGACTGGAACGCGGGAGAGGTCGCATAGCGAGAGCAGACGCGAGGGACCCTTGTGTTATCGGGGGACCAATAATATTCGAATTCAATGGAGCAGACCAACTACGAAAACACGTATCACCAACTTGAACAATCATTGAGATCACTATGTGTACTCCAGTGTGAGTGTTGTTTCAACAAGTGCACGAGTTTGAATATCACAACCTAAAAGACTTAAAAAGTGAAGGGATAACAGTAAGAGACCATGAAAGTCTTCACTGACATGTTTTCTAGCAGAAACTGTCTGAAATAGTTTCTCTAATTGTAATTGATAGTCACGTTAGTTTTAGGCGTTCCGTGAGAAAGAAGTGAGTGTGTGAGGGAGAGATAGAGAGAGAGAGTGTGTTGTAGGAGGAGAGTGGTGAGAGAAGCGATGGCGTGGCTCACGAGAGCCATTCCGCCTGAAGCATGCGATCGGCAAAGTAGGGAAGGAGTCGACTCTCCATCGAGACTCGATGCGAGAGAGTGTGTGACTGCGGAGAGTCCAGACGAGTGAGGACTAGAGAACACTAGCGACAGAAGAGGGGGTAGACAGTGATGAGACAGTGTGTCTCACGCGGAGTGTGGGGAGAGAAACGAGAGAATGGCACACCGTGGACCACGTGGGCCACGTGGCACATGCGGCTCACATTTCTCTGACTGTACTTACGTGACAAACAATACAAGTAATGTAGATGATATGGTCACTGTATGAGTGTATGACATCAAAAACTCACGGTGTGATGAACTCGCTATTGAGGGCGGCCCCAAATTGCTGCAGATAGGGGTTGGAGGTAGTGCTTGCCTTGGACTGAGACGAGTGAGAACTGCCGGAGCTGGAAAAGAGACAGACTACATCTCTCATCCGGACGCGACTCACTTCTTTTCCGTCATCTCGAACTCGTCTTGTTTCTTGGAGCGCGAGCGGTGGTCTCGTGAGGCGTACGAAGGCTCCCTGAGAACATAGAATATCTCCGTTCTCTCTCTCCCCCTATCCTACCTGCTACTCCTGCTCTCATCCCGACTGCTCTTGTGGCTGCCAGCGCGACTTCCCGACCTCGGAGACGGAGGAACGAGCAGATTGCTGGAAAGAGTGCTTGTCATCATCACATCATTGGGTACATGTGTCACGTTCGAGGCCGCACCTCCTCTTCCTCTCGGGACTCTCGTCGTCCTCCGTGTGTGGGTTGAGGTATCCCTCCCTGCCCTCCCCTCCCTCCCCTCTCTCCACGTCATCTTCGTCGTGATCCGGAAGCAGGTCATATCTGTAGGCAAACAGTGAATTCTAGATCTCCTGGATGCCACTCACTCTTTGGGATCGCTCCAGCCGATACAAACGAGGAAGTTCTGTTTGAGAGTGAGCTTGCGCTTGATCGAAGGACTGCGCTCGCCCTACAAATAGCGGGTTTCGCAATGAAAGTGGTCCTTTCTACCCACGTCATCTTCGCGTTCATTGGAGGAGTGCTGTGGCGACTCGCCGTCCGAGTGGTCCACTTCAGACACGGATCTGACAGGTGTGGGTTATAGTTATTATACATTTAGATATGATTACTCACCCCAGCGAGGGCACGAACTTTCCATTGAGCGAGCGCATACTGGCACCCGATTTTCCCGACCGATGAGACTCGTCATCCTAAAGAGAAACATTTCACATGAAATACGTTTCAGAAGAGTCAGAAAACGACAAGTGCATGTACTATTCAATACTTTGCGATCCTTCGAATTTCGTAACACAAATATACTCACCGAACTGCTCTGATTCTTCTTCTTCTTTTCCGTTTTTTTCTTCTTGCCAGTGCGAGCAAAGTAGGCTCCTGCAAATAACATTCAATCCCATTTATACGTATTGATACGTTCAACTCACCAATCTTATCCGCCCGCTTCTTTCCGCCAGCCAGCTCGAAAATCTTTTTCTTCTCCTCAGTTCGCTCCTAAATTATTGAACTACAGTAACCACGTTTTCTCGGCGGGACCAACCCGCATTAGTTGATTTGAGAGGTCCGAGTTGGCTTCTCGCAAACCGCGCACCAGAGCGAATAGGAAGTAGATAATGAGCCTAAATGTTATTGTTATGTTTTGCATGCTTCTTATGCACTGAACACCAATGACCTGTAGTCGATTCGTGGACACGCGTGACTACTGGGTCCGCCCCCTCACGCCCCCCTCCCCTTCTGACTTACAGCAGTAGTACTAGGACAGGGATGACGATTCCGGGAGAAGACATGTACTTGATTGCTTCGACGAGATTCTTGTTGAGATTCTGTGTCATCAGATCTGTGATTCCAGAATAGAAGTGACGTTGGTTGCTGAAATGAATGTACGTTTCATGCCTATTAGAAAAGAACACTCGCATTTAAGCCTCAATAATCGACACAATTGCCCGATACTTTAAAACTAAACTTTTTGTTTCGATAATGTTGTTTAGCATATTTACATTCACACTCACCCGAATGGTCCGCAGCTTTTACTTGGAGTCTTGGAAGCTATCACATATCCTACCGGAAGTGTACACAGGAACAACATCAACAGAAGCAGCATCAGATAGAAGTTAGATGATCTGCAAGGTGACACCATGTACCACGCACATACTGCCTCCATAAAAAGACGTCCCGCCCCTGTGACTCCGCCCACCTGCTTGCTCGGAAGATCTGTCGTGCTGGCACATTGCACGTCATACAGGCCCATGCTCGGACGTACATCAGAATGATCAGCTTGATATTGTTCATTAGAGGTAGCATCGGAACAAAGAACAGACCTGGAATGAATAAATCATGCATGCAAATCGAAGCGATTTGCACAATTTGTGAGGACTGATGTAATTAGTCAGTCCATAGCTAATTCGCGCATTTCGCCGATTAGCATGTCTGGAGGGTCGAATAATAAGCGGGCGCGGCGGGCTGCCGGCACCCATTCGCCATGGCTCAGTCCGTCCCTCCCGGAGATATCAACACCCAGCCGGGTACCAAGATCGTCTTCAACGCCCCTTACGATGACAAGCACACCTATCACATCAAGGTTCGACTACTGTATTCTACAGTACCCTAACCCTCGTTTCTTCAGATCACCAACGCTGGAGGTCGCCGCATCGGATGGGCCATCAAGACGACCAACATGAAGCGCCTCGGCGTCGACCCGCCGTGCGGAGTGCTCGACCCCAAGGAGGCCGTGCTGATGGCCGTCTCTTGCGACGCGTTCCAGTACGGTCAGGAAGACACCAACAACGACCGCATCACCATCGAGTGGACCAACACCCCCGACGGCGCCGCCAAGACCTTCCGCCGCGAGTGGTTCCAGGGCGACGGAATGGTCCGCCGCAAGAACCTCCCTATCGAGTACAACCCTTGAACCCATTTCCGATCTCGCTTTGTGATCATAAATCTTTCGTACCAATTCTTGTGCGCGGATAATCAATCGATAATCAATACTCACCCAGCCAGATCATTCCTTGGTTGTTGACAAGATGCAGAACGTTCTCAGCCACCTTGAACTCTCCGTATTCGGGCTGAAAATTGATATTTGATCGATAATTAATCGATGTTCCAACTCACGAATGTCTTCTCGAGGTTCCAGAACCACCATGTGTTGCAGAATCTGACGGCGAGTCCTCGGAAGAAGTCAATGACGAGGATGGCTGCGATAGTCATAAGCAGATCCATGGTCACCAGCTTCGTGATCTCCTGAAAAAACAACGAAGTAACTTTCAGATGGCAAGAAGTTACATTTGTAACTATTATAGAAACATGAAAAAGCGCGAAACAAAGCGCGAAACAAAAAAAGCGCGAAAGCGAAACACTGGCGACCTACCTGTCCGATGATTGTTTCCCAGCACAGGTCCTCGTAGTTAGACAGATGGTAAGGCTGCGCCACCGGACCCATGGCTACTCCGGAGAAGTTCATCCGGATAGAGTCGGACGAGTTCCAGTTCACGCTCGGACCTGATTACAAAGGGATTCGATAGATGGAACACGTGATCATTTCAAAAAGAGCCATTTCACCCACCGAGCGCACTGGTGACCAGCACGGTCTCCTTCTGAGGGACGCGAGGCTTGGAGACTACTGCCTTCGGATTCGACACACCGATAGGGCCGAAGTCCGCGAAGACCTGCGAGGGAGGAGATGAGGGGAGAGAGAGAGAGAGAGAGAGAGAGAGAGAGGGAGAGAGGGAGAGAGAGAGGGAGAGAGGGGGAGAGAGAGGGGGGAAGGAGGGAGGAGGGAGAGAGAGAGGGGGAGAGAGAGGGAGAGAAGGGGAGGGAGAGAGAGAGAGAGAGAGAGAGAGAGAGAGAGAGAGAGAGACTCACCGTGGTCCAGGGAGTGGGTGGTGCGGGCGTGGTGGCAGGGTACTCCGATACAGACGCATTCTTGATGCGGAACAATTGACGCAGTGTTCTGGGATGGTATGATCACTTTCTCTCCCTTCCTTCACTTTCTCTCTCCCTCCCTCCCTCCCTCTCTCTCTCCCTCCCTCTCTCCCTCCCCCCTCTCTCTCTACCTGGAATGTGTGTCGAAGAATGTCTGTGTGGCGTTTGCTCCGTGTTGTGCCAAGTCGTGCTCGTATTGCAGTCGGTACGATGCCTGCATTCAATTAATGTCATACACTGTTTTTTCTACATGTTTCATGTAACACTATATTCATATTACATAGCAATAGTACGACGTCGTTTTCAAATTTCCACATAAGATACATACGTTTTACATTGCACATAATACGCGTGGAACGGAGTTGCAATTGCAAAATTGCAATATCTATGACGATTATTCTCACCTCTAACGCCTTTTTCTCGTCTTCCAGATTGTTTAACATGAACATGAGAGAGACGATGAGAGTGTAGTAATTGACAATGTACAGGCATAGTACTCTGAAACGGATTACCCTCTCTCTCTCTCTCTCTCTCTCTCTCTCTCTCTCTTCCTCTCTCCCTCTCTATCTCCCCCCCCCTCTCTCTCCTCTCACCTTGCCAGCTGTATTCTCAATGCGAATCTCGGATGGTACTGCTCCAGTTTTCCAATCAGTTCGAACAGATTCGGGAATATGAGAGTGATGAACGACACTGTGATAGAGACAGCGTTCTGAAATCGGAGTTTTTTTTTTATCTCATTAAAATCTTCAGTTTTGGTTCGACTTGTTGCGTGACAGTTGGTCAATGTGACCCACAATTGGTGAGACGTTTACGTGGTAGTGGATTGTTGAATGCTTACCTGTTTGATGAAAGTGTCTTTGTCTGTTATCTGGGACACTGCGAGAATCGCCCACACCGAGAAGCCAAGCATCACACCGACCTGAACGAATGTTTTTTATTTCTTTATTTAAAGCAACAGTGGCGACTTATTTTCGACTCGGAGTATTATTAAAAATCATATTATCCTAACACATTTGCAATTTTTGCGAAAGAACGACGATTCTGCTAACTTTCGATTCTGCCACTGCCAGGAATGCAGCTCAAAATTTGAATTTCCCGCTAACGCTTTACTGCAAAAACTGGGGTCGGAAACATAACCGCAAATAAACAACGCCCGGTCACTTGCTTCTTGGCGCAGTGGATGCGCGCTGCGTTGTGCCCCCGATCTTCGCGGGTTCGATTCCGGTCAGCGCCAAATGTTTTGCTCGTGTGAAAATGAGGAGTTGTGGCAGGTTGTGGCAGAAATAAGTCGCCACTGTTCCTTTAATGTAAATTACACTAGGTTACGAAGTCAGGAAGTACAATACAGGTTTTTTGACACAATAGGGCACAATTTCCGAAATAAGGTAAGTACATCGTGTATTTGACCATTTGTCCGTAAACGGTTTTGAAACAGTGAAAAATACTATCAACTCACGAGAATATTAGCGAGCACCCTGGCGGCGATCTGCAGCCATCGGAACTGCTTCTTCTGGTTCACGTCGTACTCCGCGATAGCTTCCTGGAAGAGAAATCACTCTAGTTTATACAAATACAATTACTGTACCTAGCAATATCAAGTGCAAGTAGAAAGTACCGAAGCTTTGAGCCTCTCACTCAGTTTCTTCAAACGACTTCGAATTGCCCTCAAACTACACCCGATATGCCTTGGTTTATGCCTTCCGATGTGCCTTTGAATGACTTCACTTCAAATACTTTAAACTACTCCATACTACTAGCGATAGCCTTGCAACGCCTTCGAATTACATAATATGTGTTTGAAGAGACTGACCGCTCCTTTACAAATCACTACCACTCACTCGAAACTTGATGACGTTGGCCATGACGACATTGGTGGCTGTCTCCGAATTACCGATCGTGTAGTCCCACCTGAAAAGATGGCAGTGAGAAGAGAGAGGGAGAGAGAGAAAGAGAGGGAGAGAGAGAGAGGGATGCTGACCCAGTGAACAGTTTCCAGTTGAACACGTACTGCTCTGTCTTTCCGCCGGCCATCTTCGACGATCGCGCGTTTGACGCCATTCTAAAACAAGGAAATGTAAAAGAAATGGAACAGTTCAAAAAAAGAAAACGGAAAATACTCACTTTCTGAGAATTGTGAAGAACGAGTATCCTAGAACGAAGAGATTGGCTAGGAAATAGGCGACTGGTACGCGGTACTGCACCGTGTCGCCTGAAACACAACACAATATTGGTTTATACTATTCAGATAATGAGTTTTGAAAACTTTGAACGTGTGGTGTGTACGTGTTTTTGTGTTTTTGGTTTCGATGTCACATGTTTTTTCCCAATTATTTTGTAACTCTTCTGATCGCTCACCAAAGTACGTTTCCTTGGAGTAGTACCCATAGAACAGAAACGAATATTGCATATAGCCCTGAAAACATGATGTTTGTTTATTAACGCCGGAAGTGTGTAAGCATTTTTTGTGAATGTCAGAAGCAGTTTTGACGAGGTAGTTGAGTAGGTGAACACCCTGCCAACATTACCCCTCCAGCCCCATTCCACACTAATGCACCGAAAGTGTTGCATCAATCATCCCGGGTTACTGGAACCCATTTATCTCCCTCCTCCGACCACGCTTATGAATCAGATCGAGAATATTCAGAATCGCATAGAACTCCTGGTGTCTACCTCTCCATCCCTCATTTCCCCCCCCCCTCTCTCTCTCTCTCTCTCTCTCTCTCTCTCTCTCTCTCTCTTGCTCTCTCTTGCTCTCTCTTGCTCTCTCTTGCTCTTGCTCTCGCTCTCTCTCTCTCTCTCTCTCTCTCTCTCTCTCTCTCTCTCTCTCTCTCTCTTGCTCTCGCTCTCATCTCTCGTATCTCCCTTCCATGTCAATTGGACAAGCATATAGTGTGTTCCTCCAATTCTCTCTCCTCCCAGTGATTAATCACTCAAAATCAGCCGCGCCTGGCAGAAAACGACGAAGAGACGCGAGAGAGCACGCCGATTGCAGAGAGCGCAGAGCGCTGGAGGATCGCGTCAGCGAGAGACAACGGGAGAAGGAGAGAGCGCAGAGAAGCGGAGGAGGTTGTAATCCGGAATGTGGCCGAGAGAAATGAGTACACGCGACACCGGCCGCCGCAGGCTTACATGTGTTTTTTTCGAGGTGGTCAAATCAATGAGAAGATGAAATCGATGCAAAGAAAAATGATAAAACAACTGCAACTCACGCCGAAATCCCATACAGTCGATATCTCGTCCGCCTTTTTCCGGACTTCTTCCGGCATAACCTGAAGTTTGAGAATCAATAATAAAATCGATAATCAATCCCTACCTTGATAGACATTGTCCTATTGTAGCGGCCCGCATCTGCGCGAGAGTCGGCGAGCCACTAGGGAACCAGGAAGTAGAGAGAGAGAGAGAGAGAGAGAGAGAGAGAGAGAGAGAGAGAGGGTGGGGGGGGAGTACCTCGGGAATGATAACGAACAGCATCATGATGAGACTCATAGTGATGTTGACCATAAGAGTCCATCGCAAGAACGTGAAATACGAGGAGACCACAGAGCCGAAGTGACCTGAACATAATTTATACGGGTTTTTACAGAATTTATAACTCGTGTAAAATAAAGAAGTATGTACACACATGACAAGATGAACTTGGTTCTGCTTTACATTCAGGTTTTTAATATAAATATAATGTTATAACCAAATAGTGATATTGTGTAAAACACGTTTTAGGGTACATGGACATGTACAGGCGATGTGATTGGTTTTGAAATAGTTCCGTTACGCTTATAGTACTTGTGAAACGTGTGCTGGCAACCCACTCTCTATCCGCTTGATCTTCGCCTCCCAGGGAATGAGGTATATCTTCATGTTGTCTACCCATCGGCTCAGTTGCGTCAGCCGTCGCCCCGCCTCCGCCTTGTATAACCGGGCCTGAATGGGGTACGGTAGACCCAATACTGTATACTGTAGCGTACCTTTGACACCTTGGCCTCTTGCCGTTGCAAATGACGCTGCGCGACTCTGAAAATGGCAAAGAGTGAGTGGGTGGGAAATGGAGGGAATGGGAAGGGAGGAGTGGAGAGGAGACTGACTTCAACGTCCTCCTCTTTCTCTTCATACTCCACGGCTGACTGCGCAGCTTCCCAATGATCTCCTTCTTGTGACGGATTGCCTCCAGGATTCGATCCTGAAATACATCGATAAGTATTCGTATTACGGGTTATCACTGGATGATTTGTCCGCAAAAAGCGAAACGATTCCCCAATTTTAAATTTACCTTCGACATATTCCTCGTGTTCTCCTCGTCTTCTTCATCTTCATCGTCATCTCCCTCACCTCTGCAACAAGGTTTGTTTGTTTACTTGTAACAACTGTCAACAACTATGCTCACAAAACAACAACATCAACACCACACTTTTCCTCCTGGAGGCTTTGTAGATAGAGGAAGTCCTCCTTTCCGGAGAGGGTGGAAGCAATGGAGGAGAAGCGCGCTCTCATCAGAGCCCTCTCCAGCTCCTCCTTCTCCAACCGCTCCTTCTCCTTCTTCTCCGAAGACTTGCCGGATGAGAACAGACCCATTGAAGGGTGAGTGAGAGAGAGACCTCTCTGTCGACAGACTAGCAGGGAAGTGGAATGTGGCGTGACAAATCACAAATATGAGGGAAGTGCAGGGAGAGTAGGCGTTGGAACGTGTGAAAAAACTTGGATAGCTAGTAGGAGGAAGTGAGTACAAATCAATCAGAAGGAAAATGCGGTTGACCGGCGAGGCGAAAACAACTTGTACCATGGCAGAGAGGGAGAGGGGGAGAGATCATAGGTGACTAGTGACGAGTCACAACAGACAGACAGGGAGAGAGGGAGAGAGAGACAGAGAGAGGGAGAGAGACATTCAATATCCCGAACATGATATCTGTGTTAGTTATGCGAGACGACATGACACGTTGGATGAGAGACATTTCAACAGGAGACGTTCGAAAATCAGAGAAATCAATACGGTTCACAACATGTAAAACTGGCAGAGTGTATCAATACAGACTCGAAACAGTAGTTCAATAGCATCGAGCGCTATTGTAAATGTAAAAAAAAATGAATCACACAAATGATGTATCGAGTAACAAACTCACGCCAACTTGGAGTGAAGATGGAGGGACGACGACCGGCGGAAGAGTGAGAGCAGATCCACCTGAAATGGACAAGTGAACTAACAGTAGAGAGAGAGAGAGAGAGAGAGAGAGAGAGAGAGGGGGGGAGTGCACATACGAGGACGGAGCTCCGTCTGCTCATGCGACTCTCCATCTCTTCGTCAGTCGACTCGGTAGCCGTGCCAGCGTTGCCCTCTCTCAAAGAAATTGTTATTACTGTCGCATTGACGCACATTCGACCACGACTTCTTTATTTTAAATATGAAACGTAAGACATTTTTAGAGATGAAACGTAACAATTTTAGAGATGAAACGTAAAAAAAAATACGTTTGCATTGTACCCATTGTACTTCTTGATAACTTTGTGTGGATTAGTCATGCGTGTAGTGAAACGTATACAAAGGGTCAAGGGGTCGAAGGGCGCATGTTTTCTTTACTAGATATTGCAATTGTTGTATCAGTAATCGTTTATAGCACCAGAAACACATTAGAATATGGGGCTGACCTGCTGAGTCCGACTCCGAATAGCTGTGCGAGCGAGCGCCGCGGGTGCCCGTGGTGCACTGAATCAGCGATTTGACTCTATGTATCATTCACAAATATCCAATATGCTCCTCAAAACAAAGCGTATGTGACCATGATGGCTGACGCTGGTTCCCTCGTCGTCTGTGGGCGGCCGCGTGTCTCCTTCCACGTCCGAGTCCCCGGGAGGCGGAGAACAGCACGAGGAAACGCCCATGCCTGCAAGCAAGTGGTCACAGTATCTGCAGTCACATGATGAGATATGTGCTGAAGAAGAAGCGTTATGTTGTCGCTGTAATTCATTTGGTGACTAGCTGTACGAGTACGTTTCAGAATTGAATAGCGATATGAATAGTGATCGGGGAATCGTGAGAATTCTTTTACTGTTTTCTACTCGAATTGTATATTGTATACTATCAATTCGTTAAAAGAGATACATAAACTTCTATGATAATTTGTATGGTTACAAATGCATCAAATGAATGAGTATGTGTCAATGAGTTTGCACATTAGTGATACATGCGATACATACTATAACTATACATACAACGACCCCTCACCTGCTTCTCCCGTCTCTCCTTTCTCCCGTGAAAGGACCACCTAGCGAGTCTCTCTCTCTCTCCCTCCGACCTCCGAGTGCTCTGTAATTGGGAGACGTAAGAAGACTATGCTGGAAATTGAACGCTAACATCGATAGGAAAAAGCGGGTTTCCGTTGCCACTAGTTAAACAACGACCCGGGGTGATAAACTCGAAATTGAGCCCGCGACGCGTGAACTGACTCGAAAAAAAAGGAGTGACACGCATAAACTCAATGAGAAACGGAACCACGAACGAAACATGGGAGCTGGTGGTATACGGAGAAGGTGGCATGTCTCTCTCTCTCTCCTTCTCATCTCCCCTCATTTGCCCGGAGGGCGATGGGGGCAATCGATCGATTGGTATTGCGAGCCTGAGGGGCATGAGTGATCACGAACAAACTGGAGCAGCCAAGCCCGCTCATGACAAATCGGCCTGCTCAAAGGAGAGGGAGAGAGGGAGGGAGAGAGAGAGAGAGATAGAGAGAGATAGAGAGAGAGATAGAGAGGGAGAGAGGGAGAGAGAGTGAGAGAGAGAGTAAGACAGAGAGAGAGTAAGACAGAGAGAGAGAGTGAGAGAGAGAGAGAGAGAGAGGATGCTACAAAAACAGACCTTGACACTGAACTTTCTATCGCATAGTATTAGTTGCTCAATGATCAAGAAAAAAGAATACCCGGACTGAAGACAGAGATCTGTGTTACTGATATGCAGTATGTGAATAAACAAGTAAACAAGTACACAATCAGTTATCATCAACAACTTTCTAGTTATTTAGGTAGTTCATATGTACGGGGTTTCAAAAGAAAAGATGACCGGATCAAAGCGGAAACCGATACTCCAGCACAACAAACAACAATAGTAGCAGGTGCGTGAAATGATAGGCGGAAAGAGATAGGTGATATCCGGGAGTTGGATCGAGGGCAATCACTCCTACTTTCGCGCACCTGTTGTTGTAATAGGTAGACTGGCTGGAGAGAGAGAGAGAGAGAGAGAGAGAGAGAGAGAGGGGGTGATGGAGAGAGATCGCAGCCCATATCTCACTCTGCCGGAGGTGACAAAAGTTACACTCATCGATTCCGCCAGTCGAGTATCGAGGTATCGAGACACTCGACCACACAACAATCACACCTCGGCAGCTCGTAAAGATCAACACGGTCGAAAACGTTATGCGTTTCGTTACATTTGACTTTTCCAGAGTGATTCAATCGCGTATTTTAGAGAAGAGCGCGCGCATCGCAGCAGATTTATATTATAAACTTGTGTATAATACAATTTGCAAACTAGAGTTGCACCAAAAGAACGTTTATTAAAAATTAATCAAACGGGACGAAAAACAAAACAAGTAAAGTACACAGGCACATTACTGTAGCCGCAGCGTTGTCAACATCATCACGTTTCTCCTCATTTGTTTGTGAGTCGGAAGGTTTTCGAGTGGATTCGACTGGCTGTCCGACGGTAGAGTCTACCTGAATAATGAACATGTTAACATTGTCCTCCATTCGCAATGTCTACCCCACATTCTTCGTCCTTGCAATCGACTCGAGTGCAGTGGCCTGGTTCTTGTTGCACAGTGGTTCGTTGCACAGAAAGAAGTAGGAGTAGTTGGCGGCGAGTTGATACAAACCCGGCTGAAAGATTCCCTTAGTCCGTCTTTTTCAACTGTCTTTGTCGTACATCGAAACCGAGGCGGTTTGCGTTTGAAACTAATAACTTTGATCAATACCGTTGAAATGGCTCCTGTCTCGTTCATACTGACACACCCCTTCTGGTAGGTGTGATGCTCCTTGGATAGAGGATCTTCTGCTCTCTCTGAGCGACCTGACAATAACAACTCTCTCTCTCTCTCTCTCTCTCTCTCTCTCTTCCTTGTCTCTTCCGTACTTGTAAAGTACTGGGCTGCCTTGTAGATCACGCAAAAGTCTCCGTGGCACGTCTTCTCTGGGTCCACCTTGGACGATTATAATCAATTCAATGATTTGATTAGGATCATGAACAATAGATAGACGAAAAGAAAACTCACATTGTCGTCATCGAGGAGTGTGTTGTAGGACACGAACTTCTCTGTTCTATGGCACTCCACCGGGCCATCCTCGACGGGAAACGGAATGGGAGACGAGTTGCAGTCAGGCTGGAAGTGGATGGACATAACACAAGCAGCTTGCAAGATGGTCAAACTTTTTCTGACCAAAGCAGTGGAAAAACGACGAATTTTGTCTTTCGATTATCTTGCAAGATGATAAAGAAAGAGAAAATGTTGCTAAACGAGGGCATGTGAATGAGATGTGATGGACCACCACAACACAATATTAGAAAACGGATATGACTATGAATATTATATAGGTTATTATACTGATGAATGAGCTGACCGTGTTGCAGCGACACACCACATAGGCAAGGCTGTCTTCAGCGTAGAGCCACTGGAATTCTCTCTCTCTCCTCTCTCTCCTCTCTCTCTCTCCTCTCTCTCTCTCCTCTCTATCCTCTCTCTCTCCTCTCTCTCCTCTCTCTCTCTCTCTCTCTCTCTCCCACTTCCTCACCTTGTAGCAAGCATTCATCCTCAACACAGTACTTCCATGTCCGTACCAATCTCCTCTACCCGCAAACGGGAACTGTTGATATACTGGCGAGCACTCTCCAAAGTACGACGTTTTGTTGTCATCATAAACCTGTGAACAGTTGCAAATTGTCTCCCTTGGACATTTTCCTCACGTTATACACGTATTCCACTTTGCTGTCGCAATATGTGGATCTGCACTCTTGCAGCTCTCGAGTTGGCAGTATAGGAGAGTCGAGGAAAGAGGAGCAAGTGATCTGATGAAAGCAGTTCTTGTCTGAATATGCCTGACGAGTCGCTCACCTCTTCCAGTTTCGTCGCCTTGACTGTTTTCATGTTGGCCCACGTATTGCACAATGTGGAGCTGGTAATGGAATGAATTAAAAGTGCGAGAAAGAGGGAAAGGAGAGAGAGCGATAGAGAGAGAGAGAGAGAGAGAGAGAGAGAGAGAGAGAGAGAGAAATAGAGAGAGGCACAGAGAGGCGAGAGAGAAAGAGAAAGAGAGAGAAAGATAGGAAGAGCGAGAGAGAGAGAGAGAGAGTGAGAGAGAGAGAGAGGAGGGGAGAGAGAGAGGAAGGATGTCCAACTTGCACGCGCACTCCACATCGCCGGCGTTGTTCTGCCAGCATCCCACCACCTCATCCGAGTACCCAGACACACAATACTGCAAATAAACTCGTAAACTTCATCATAAAAATGTTCGACATACTATTTTCACCTTGCGTGTAAATCTCTGAATCCCATTTCCCATTTCAAATGTCGGAATCGAAAGCATGACCACGAAAATGTTTTATGTTTCATAACATAAGCTGGTTGTATAACTTTGCAAGTTTTAACATCATAATCGCTCGTGTCTTTCCATTGATTGTCTTTTTCACTTTAGGTTCACTCTCACAATCGATGTACCCTCTACCTACCTGGTGTACCAGCTTGGGCATTTTCTTGGGTCGGTAGATCACACACATCTCACCCTCACACTTCTCCGTCGAGACACAGCTCGTAGGGTCACGGTAGTCGTTCGACCAGTCAGCTCTGATGAGACCCCTCTCTCTCCCTCCCTCCCTCTCTCTCTCTCTCTCTCTCTCTCTCTCTCTCTCTGTCTTTCTCTCTCTTTCCCTCACAAAGTAATGACATAATTAACTTACTCTCTCGCAGAGCAGTAGTGACATTGAATCGCTTGTAGAACTCCAATACTTGAAAAGAAAAGAATGGAGAACAGTGCGAGCTCGTACATGTCTAATAACACTCACAGTGGACAGTGCTGTACACATAGCACGTATCACGTTCAAATCCAATTCCGACACCACTTCCACTTTCACTGTAATGTGCACCACCTTTAAATCAAATTACTTCTCGCGGTGCGGAAAATCGACGCGTTCACGTGTTGAGCTTGTCATGAGTTCGTCAGTGTTAGTGTCACTTTCTAAAAATGAAATATACTCTTGCGCAAACAATTGGATCAGGTTTCTTTACTTTTTTCAACGAATTCTCTCGAAAGATAATACGATACATCAGCATGTGTATACAAATCGTCAATAACCAATCTTTCATCCTGAAAAGTGCGCAGATAAATACATGAAAATATAGACATGCACATCAGATCAATGGGCAACTATGAAAAAATCAAATCGTAGGGAGTTCGTGCGGCACAATGCGTCGATGTTCGTGCTAGTTTGGAGCAACGAAGGTGAGTAGTTGGACTCTGGGAGTGAGGAGGGGAGAGGAGGGCAGGACCCGCGACGCATGGCCCAGACGGTCCGCCAGCCAGGTTGACAGACACATCCACGCCTGCAGAGAGAGAGAAGGGGGATTAGAGAGAGAGGGGGAGAGAGGGGGGAGAAGGGGAAGAGACGTACCTTGATCGTCTCCTTATGGCTCCGTCCGGGCCCGATCCACTCTGCTACTGTCGCCAGCAGAACCTCTCCGAACGTGTCCCACTGTCGTCCGCTGAAAAGCGTGCATCCGTGCATGCTTTTCTGGCCGATTTCTTCTAGTCATTGCAATACAGATCAGTAATAGTCTTATTGAAATGGTCAAATATCTCAAAGGATTGACTGAATTCTACGCGAGTTATGTATTGTTTATTTTTACTACAACGAATATATGTATATATGATTGTGTCCGTGTGACTGACCGTATCTTGAATCCGGCGTGTGCTTGACCCAGCACGTGCAGCCACGGACGGAGCGCCTCCTCTGCAATGAGAAGACGTGATTAAGAATACGAGGCAACAAGTCTCTCTTTCTTTTAGAATATAGATATTAGAGAGGGCGCGCCAGCGCCCTCTCGTTTGTACTGGATGTCCCCGCGCGCTAGAATGCTTGAAAACGACTTTTCCCGGATGAAGCACTTTTCCTCATTTTGAAGTGATTTCCACTGTTACATTGCATTCACATCTCTATTCGATAGAGTTATAGAAAGTTGTATTGAGTTTGATTGAATTTGAAGCGAGATACGGAGAGTCCGCATTCGAGTGCGGATTGAGATTGGTGTCGGTCGCTCGGGCGGGCGTCGGACAATCGCTTTCGCCCCGCCCCTCTGTGTGTGAGTGAGAGAGAGAGAGGCGAATAGCGGGTGCGCGTCGGTATCCTCGCAGCGAATCGCGAACGTGTATGAAAATGTAATTTTGTGAAACAAAACAAAAGAAAAGGACAGATATTATCTTTCAAAAGTACTTCCAAGTGAAAGTAGTTGGTTTGTACTGTTGTCTCAGTTGAGCAAAAGGACTGACATGTTTTTAATGGAGACATGTGCAAACAGGCTCTCAGCATTATTCGACGTGTTATGTTACAACAGAAGTTGTGCTTTTAGATAATAACTGCATAACTTCGTAAACGCGTTCATTATAATATGGCCGCTTTGCACTGGTATGAGAGAGAGCCTGTTGGCACATGTCTCCATTGAAAACATGTCAGTCCTTTTGCTCAACTGAGACAACAATACAAACCAACTACTTTTACTTGGAAGTACTTTTGAAAGATAATAGATGTTGTGTTTGAATATCTGTTTTTCGGATGTTTGTGGTCACGGGAGGTGTGCAAACTTTGCCTGAACTTTTCGCATGACAACGCTACAGTATGCATGACGTGAACAAAGTGAATGGGAAGCATAGCAGTGAGGAAGAAGAAAGATGAGACATAGACGCGGGCATACCTGGATCTACAATGTTATCGACAGCTTGTTGGATGAGTTCTAGTAGATGGCGTCTGTGTCGTGCAACGGAGTCCGGATCCTGCACAAATTATAAACTACCAACATGCATAATCGCAAAATCTTCACTAAACGACTGTACTAGTAACGTATTATGTATTTTAAAGTGATATGTTTTTGGAAATGTACTCTAGTGTAATCTATTAGTGCTTGTATTTATTCTCGGCGATCATTCATGCATATGAGAGGAGACTAAAATCTACTCGCCTCTCCGAATGCATCCGCTCCCATCTTGGATACGAGAGTCCGCATCAGAGTATCGCCGAACGTCGATTTCGGCACGCGCTGCCATGTCTTTCTGAAAGTTTTCATTCATTTTTCATAACCTCTTCTACCGAATATAGCGCAAGGTAACATTTTCATTCGCCATTTTCGGAATCGAAAAGGGCTCTACGCACATGTGTTTCTCGCGCTTTTCGTTTCGCATTTCTCTTTTCAGGTGGGTGGCCCTGATTTTGCATGTATGAGGCGTTGTCTTTCCGTGTTTCGGCACAGCCCTCATAACGCATTCATGTGGCATTTGTGGGCTTCCTCCCCTCCTCTCCCTCTCTCTCTCTCTCTCTCTCTCCCTCTCTCTCTCTCTCTATCTCGTCTCCTCAATCCACCCTCACATTTCGTCGCTCGGAAACGCGCAATAATTATTCGTGTGGCAAGTCGTTTCCGTCTCTCTCTCGCAGAGAAGAGCACTTATCACTCATATCATGTGATAAACAACTCTGCGACACGAATGCATCGGGCGATGTCAACATTGGCATGCATAGTCGTTCGCAGTGGACCGATATAGATCATCCCTCGCCAGCGAAATGAGTGACAAACTAGTTAGACTTTGGGGAACACTCTAATGTGGTCGTTTCTGTGACAAAGTACAACTGCCCCAGGCAGAGAAGTCGGTTCGTGATGCGTTTATGAAGTAGTTAATAGTATATGCGACTCACTTGATGAGTGTCTGTCTCTCCGCACTGAACTGTGTCGATTTCTGTGGAGGAACGGGCGAGGCGGAGCGACATCTACGAACAATACGTTTCTATCATTACATATCAATGAATGACTGAATTTCGATTCAATAATTCGAATACTGTCTCTCATTCTAACTAACTCACTACAAAATCAATATAAAACAATGCAACTCTGTCATCTTTCTTCCCTCATCTCATGAACCCGTTACATGCTCAGACTACAGTTCAAACAAGAAGATTTCGGATTTTTCGGATATTGGAGAATTCGAATACTAGTGCAACTACATACTATCTTAGAGTTTTACGCAACTATCTTGCGACTTGTGAATTGGTACGAAGAGTATGACCTGCGTAGTCCGTCCTTCGGGGCGAGTGAGTTGGGTCGTCTCCTGGTGGATGGAGAGGGTGAGGTGTGCGAGGGAGTGGCAGGCAGGCGCATCGAACTCACCTACAACTATGTTCCATAAGGCATGGTCGGACTCGATTTTGTATCGAAAAGACGCTTTATAATAGAAAGGGGAAAAATCTTTTAACAACAAAAGTTGAGTCTAATCTTTACTTCAGCATTCGAACGGGTTCCAGAACTATCATTGGACATTGCATCCGCGAGTATCCGCATTATCCGCACATGAAGTAAACAGGAAATGAGACTACTTTGTACGTTGTGGGAATCCTGCAGTATTTATGGTTTATTCTGCACTACTTATGGTGTACTAAACTTTTGTCGCTGTTGTTACCCGCTTGTGTGGAAAAAAAAGTCATTTTTGTAGCTCGCGTATAAATAGTAAAGTGCATGTTAGAGTAACAAAAGGTGGGCACTTTTAGTTATTATCACACCATTCACGAATTAATTCCATATTCGAAGTTGTGAAATTACCCTGTGATGATGTTGGATAGGCTCCTCTAGCATTACGCAAAGAAATATCCAGAAATCACGAAAAGAACCGTGCTGAAAAGGTTTTACGTGACAGCTGAACATCAAAACGCGACGACCAACGATATGTATTCGGGGAAAATGCGGCGAGTGATTTGGTAGTCTAAAACACAAAACTAACACATTGACGACATTGAGCTAAGCCGAGGGAAGGAAAGAGGGGTGGGAAGATGGTGGGAGAAGTAGGGGAAAGAAGAAGAGACACAACATAACACGATTAACACGAATGCAAAGTGCCCTCAGGGCTGAGCCTGAGGCAATCTCCAACATGAACAGGTAGCGAGATGATAGAGAGAGAGAAAAGTAGAGAGAGGGGGGAGATCGAGAGGGAGGGAGAGAGGGAGAGAGAGAGAGAGAGAGAGAGAGAGAGGAAGAGAGGGAAAGAGGTGGCTTTACGACTCGGCGTCTGTGATTCAGTGGTATCGCCCGCATATCGCCATATCTCCTCCGATTTACTACATGACGACTAAAGAAAAAGACGGCCGGTGGCGCGCCTGCTTACAGAGACAATCCACGTGTGCGTGCATCGTAAAAAGAATCCGCTATTCTAGACGACGTCATTCTGCTCCAGATGTCATCCTGACTCACTCGGACGATTCTGAACTTCGATGTCATATCTTCGGGACGACCCGCCCCCGCCCCGCGGGGTCATAAGCCCTTCTCCTTTGCCTCCGCAAATGCGTCAGCGCCGCTCCTGTCCTTTTTGTATAATAGGGAAATGGGTGAGTGCTAATGAAATCAAAGGAATGAGAGAGAGAGAGCGAGAAAGAGAGAGAGAGAGAGAGAGAGAGAGAGAGAGAGAGAGAGACGCAATGCAAGGAGCCCCGCGCCCCGGTCCCGCGGGACTACGCATCATTCCACGAGACAGACAGGAAGAGAGGGAGAGAGGGGGGGGGAGAGGTACTCAACGTCTGGTGACACGGGTACGACAAATGGAGCAGTGACAGGCAGTCTGTCAGGGACATCACCAAACACCACTGGTGGAGTACTAGCTAGCGTGACTGGTCCATTGAACTCTGAACGATACACACGAGATGTGAGGAGACGCACGCCAATGTCTTCTCTCCTCCCAAACTTGTCAGATTGTCCAGAGTAGCGTCAATGGATACATTACAGAAGAAAGATAGGTTGACACAGTCGGCCCAATTGAATTCGCGTGCGCTACAATGAACGCATATCAATTTCGACGCGGATTGAAATGTATAGGGACAGGCGCGGGTGCATTGATGGGAAGCAACGATGCGAGTCGACGGTGGCATTGAATCGCGCCGTCTCCTCCCCTCCTTTCCCCCCTACCAACCACGAGACGCGACCATTGAGCATCCGTCAACATCAGACATTCATTCGAAACACACTCTCACCGCATACGCACAACACAATTACAATAACGAGTGAGTATTAGCAAGAGAGAGAAGAGGGCATTGCACATCAATTTGGGTGGGAGAGATGAGAGATGAGAGGATACCCGGGGACGTGTGGGGGAATGGTTATCTGTGCAAGAGAAAGGGGGCGGGGCAAGGTACGCGGAGCTATAATTGCAAGAGTTGAACCACAGAAAGACGACGAGCACATGACTGCTCGCGGGAGGGAAATTACAATGTACATATCCTAAATAATCCCGTCTATATGGGAGATTTGCAGAGCAGGAACGGGACGTAGAACATCTTGGACTGGATGAGCGCGGCAGCAGCAGAGTGCAACTGCGGAAGCCTGGAAAGACGGAAATCAGTCTGAGAAAGAGAAAGAGGGCGGACGAACCACTGGAGGTAGTCGGTGATGCGTCCGTGTCCGCTCTGTCCCAGGTGTATCTGGAGTGCCTTGACGAACTGGTCCTGCATAGCTCCGACCTTCCGCGCCTGCTGCTCCCGCACAGGATCCAACACTGCAACAATCACAAAGTGAAAATAGAATAGTACCGTGTGGCGTACAAATCACGCTTCTTTTACAAACAAATAATACATTTTAAAATTAATGGAATGAGAATCGTATGTAATTAGATGTAAAATCGCTCACGTTCAGTGCCGTGTCCGTAGTGTAGCAGAGTGACAGCCTTGAGGCAGACATAGGCCTCCGGAGACGGCGACAGGCGAGCGAAGGAGTGGAAAAGCTGCGTGAAACGCTGCACCAGCGGACCGGCCTCCCTGAAAACACTCGATTGATAGCTTCACGATTGGATTTTGCAGACTATTGTGGGTGTATGTAGTATCATAATTACTCACTGACTGTATGCAATGTATGCGACATGTAATGTAGTTTCACAAAATATGCAAATACAAACGTGTGTCTAGCCTGCTGTTTGTGTCAACTCACTTCTCGACCTGCTCCAAGGGGAGGTCCTTCTTCATCACAGCACACAGCCTCCTGTGCAGCAGGCGGAGATTGGACGAGGCGCAGAACGAGGCCTCGTCGTACGTCGTCGTCGACACCTGAACGCTCCTGGTTACTTTTTGATTTGTACCCAAAAAACTTGTAAAAGAGTGCTTAGACGTTCTTGTTTGAGACGACCAGCCATTCTTCGAACCCACCTCGTTCTCTTCATTGGAAGTCATCAGCGACTTGAGGGCGTAGAAACAAGCAGACACAAGCACCTGCAATTCATAACATTGAACCTTTTCGAATTTAAAGTTTATTGAATCATAGATTATGCATGAATTATTGAAATCACCGACTACGCACGAGACTATGAGACGTCACGAATTGATTTCAAGGCGACCTTTGCATGTTTTGGCCTTTCAAAGTTGAGAGTACGCGAGCACACGCAACTTCCATCTTTTGCAGTCACACTCTAGTTTTCCAGAAGTCGTTCTCGATTCACGGATTCTGGAGCGATGTGACGCGGAAAAGCGTAGGTATGAGATGAATAATTCGTGTAAGTAGACATTGCATGTCACTGGAACCGGGAAGAGGCAGCGAACACCAGGAAATGGGCTACTTCCGGAATGTGGGTGATATTGCAGAGAGAGAGTTGTGATTCAGGTGTACCCACCAGTTCGGCCCATCGCTGTGTGAGGAGGAGGGTGTGGGTTTCGACGGACAGCTCTCCGTAGAATGGTAACTGCTTCGTCCATTCCACAAGCAGCTCCACGATCTCGTCACCTGCACATCATACTGGTACAACTGGTACGGTAGGACTGCTGTGTGAGAAATAAAGAGATAGAAGAGAGAGGGGGGGAGGAAGATAGAACGAGGGAGAGAGAGAGTGGGAGAGGGGAGATTGAGAGAGGGGGAGATAGAGATAGAGAATGACTCACCTATCCTGCTAAGCTTGTATCCCGCAGGCTCTCCGTCTTCTTCTGTAGTCAGTCCTCTGAGTTCGATCAGCTTCGTCAGCTCGTCCATTTCAAGCATCTCCTGAACACATGCTCATCATAAGGTTACTGTATGTGTTTCTTTAATATTGTCATATCATAACACGAATCATGTGAAAGTCTAGTATGTGTATGTGCAAAAAAGTCTGTGTATGTGCAAGTTCTGCGAACTTCTTTCGAAAAGAAATTCTTTAAAAGAAGTTCACAGACCACAGCTCACTTGAAATTACTCAACCTTGTCATTTGCAACTCTTTTCAATAAACAGTTTGGTACTGGGTACTGGAGTACTTGACAGCTGTTACACGCGGATTGTAACCATACACGGTCAAGGACGACTGTTTCCGAAAACGACGACGGGAGCAGGTGCAGCGAGAGAGAGAGAGAGAGAGAGAGAGAGAGAGAGAAAGAGAGAAAGAGAGAAAGAGAGAGACAGAGAGAGACAGAGAGAGAGACAGAGAGAGACAGAGAGAGACAGAGAGAGACAGAGAGACAGAGATTCCCATAAAAGGACGCAAGTGACAGGCGAGGACAACTAACGTGCCAATGTTCATTGTAACCAAATTTGAAAACGAATAATGTAACTGAAGCTTGCCTGGATGAGATTTTTGTGCTGCGCTTGTCGAGGCAGGTCGAGAGGCTTCACGTCTATGTATGCATCAGAAGATGTGGTGGAGGGAAGCTGAATCATACCGGTTACCAAAACATTTATAACTTGACTATGTAATTCTAATAGATTTACAATTCACCTTGTTCTCGCTCGACTCCGCCTCCTTGACCACGCCCCTTTTCTCCGTGCTGGAGCGGCGCTGCTTCTTGTACTTGAGCTGAACAGATCACGGTTAGGTACTCAATTTTACAAAAATACATATGAGAGAGAGAGATAGTGTGAAATAGAAGACGAGAGCGAGAGAGAGAGAGAGAGAGAGAGAGAGAGAGAGAAAGCGAGAGAGAAAGAAAGAAAGAGAGGGAGAGAGAAAGAGAGAGTGAAACTCACTTTGTATAAATTATAGATAGCGGATCCATTGCGACCGCCCGGCATCCTATCCTCGCGAACAGCTGAATACAGGGATCAGAAGGCTTCCAATTGTACTTCGGAGAAACGCGGATATTGATATTGTGAAGGAGAGAGAAGAGAGAGTGCGTCTCTTTCCCGCACTGTCCCTGCACCCTCCCCTTTCCACACACTCTCTCGCTCCCTCTCTTCTTGCCGTTTCCACAGTTACCGTCTATACTCATTATCCGTCCGGCTACCTGATTGCTAGCCACACCGGCTTATCATCAAAGAGACGACGAGAAACGCAAATCCCCTCAATGAGCTTATCCCACGCCGCGTAAACAAGGCTGTCAATATACAAATGAGTCTCCCACCTTCGAGCACCATTCCCTGTTGGAGACACTTGTGAAAGCGGCAGAATTGACACCTGGAAGCTGCTATACGTTTCAAAACTCATTGATTATACAAAACAAATACATACCTATTCCTATGCAGCCGATCGACGCTGCACCTTCCCTCACCCGTAGAGCACACGTAGACGCGTCGGTTCTGGACGGTGCGCTTGAAGAAGCCCTTGCACCTGAATAGGATATTCTATACCACACACAAAACAGACAAGGAATAGCGCGAAATGGCAGAGGACGAAATGGGAGCGTTTTGTGCGCGCGCGGCGACCTTGGCACCCTGTCTCGCCTCGCCTCGGGAACAGATGTTCTCGGGCGGCTTCACAGGAGTGACCTCCGTACCACTGCGCGCACACATAGACTATGAAATTAGAATAAGACAAATGTACTGAGTGGACAGAGTGGCAGAGGAGAGGCGGGCGGCAGCAGCGGCGGCGGCGCGATTGCAGAGATTGGGGTTAGGGTCACTCGGGTGAGTGTGTCACGGCCTGTCCCCCGTGAAGGTTGCAAGAGCCGGCCAGCCACCCAGCACCCATTCCCACTTTTGTGAGGCTGAGGTTTGACAAGAGTGGACTGGCAGACGGAAACCCGCCGTTTACAGTACTAGCAGATGCGGTCTGGGCGAGAGAAGTCGTAAATAGTGCGCGATTGGCGGAGCGCGCAGACAGATTAGCACAACAGATGCAGCGGCGAGCCGCCTGTGAGGTTACTTGAAAAAGAGAGAGAACAGTTGTCGACTGCGAGTGTGCTCAACTAGAACGCACTAGCATTACTGTCAAAGCACATGTAAGCAGTAATTGTCGTCACAACGCACACCAACATATATTCCGTTTGCGCGCAGCTCAACATTTCTCGTCAAATACATTATGTTGTCCAATAGTTTTACAGTACTCTAAACTATTGGACAGTGAACATTTTTCGCACGTTCACGGGTCCTATTCGCAAAGATGTCATCACATCTAACTAGCGTAGTGGTAACGCTCTTGCTTGGCAAAAATGAGTTCGCGGGTTCAATTCCCACCGGTCACGCAAAGTTTTGTCAATTTGAAAACCTTATTGGGAGGACTATGATCTTTCTCTAACCACCCTAATGTCTCTCATGAAAAGAGTGAAACTCATTTGCGAACCTACTATAAATTCGCAGTGAAATAGAAAACACATTGTGAGAGTGACTGTGTGTTATGATACTGCAATGCGGGTGTTTGTGTGTAACACATATTGATTCACTTCCGTCATTACCGGTTGGCGACAGCAACAAAATGCTAAACTAATAAATTCCGAATACTGTAGATCGTGGACGGAGGCGCGAGACCTTCACTGGCGGTCACTGCCAGCCGGCTGACCCCGAAACTCTCACTTTAGAAAGTGAGAGGGGACGAGAGAGTGAGTAGATTGGGGAGAGCCCAGACACGCATGGTTGCGATTAGCAGTGTTCCCTTTTACCGTACCTGCTGGTCAGTGCTCGCAAGGACAAGGCCCTATTCAAATGGATGTCAATGTCAACTCTCTCTTTCTCTCATATCCTAATCTCTCTCCCCCCGATTCTCCCCCGATCAAATAAGCGTGCAGCAAAGTGATCTACGAGATCGGAATAGGAGCAAGACAGTGTCAACACATGCACACAAACAAACAAATAAACAAATAAACAAAACAAACCCCTCGCATGTGTAAATGCCGTAGTGGAGGCCGCTGGATTTGTCGCCGCAAATCGCGCACACTGACTCGTCGATCTCAATGTTGTCATCCTCCTAAAAGAATAATTTTCTCACATTTCGAATTGTTGCATGAAACCCACAATATAACACGCTCAAACACACTCACATGCACGTTCTCTTCCGCGGAAGGCGCCTGCTCGGAAGGCGTGGATGCGGCAGAGTCAGACTGCAGCTGAACAGTGAAAATGAGGATACACAAAACACAAAACAATATCTATCTCACCTCAGCATTGTAGTGGCTGAGCCACTGTGTCCTGTCTATGGCGGGTGGCGGTGGGACGGATGGAGTAGTGACCGGAGTGGACACGGGAGAAGTGTCCGGGCTGCACGTGTTGTGGTTGTGGTCAACGGTCCACGCTGGCTGCACCACCATCGGAGGCACGGCCAGAGGCCATTGCGGAAGTCTGAACGCTAGGTATACTGTAACGCAGTCAACAAGTACAACCAAATGTACAGTACACTGTAATAACACTCACTGTATTCCCATGTGCAGATATAGCTGATAGAGGGTGAGCGAGTCTTGGATGGGCAGAGTGACGGGTCGGACTGGCTGGGGTGCGACGAGGGGAAGGGAGGGCAGGGGAAGAGGCTGGGCGAGTGCGCTGTCCCTCTTGAGACTCGCGTAGAACTCGGCCGAGCTGGAGATGACCCCACTCCGCAGCAGCGACTGGTCCATCTCACACACAGGAGAGAGGAGAGTACCCAAGGGCTGAACAGGAAAGTTGTCGAGACCAAAAAGTATTCGAGTGAACAGTGTGCTTACGATGAATAAAACAATGCAACAAATTCAAATCTAAATCGAGTTGGTCAGGATTGGGACGGCTCTGCAAAAGAGTGGCGGTTGCGTCACGGGCGCAGTGCGAGACTGCGTGGATTGGCTGGATCACCCGGGTTTCTCCGCTCTCTCCACCCCACCCGCCCTCCGCTCTCGCCACGCTCTCTCGCTGCACTCGCTTCGAATGTGGGTGACCAAGATTCGAGACCTTGAAACCGTCGCGTCTCGCTCTCTGCGCGCTCTCTGGCGAGTGCGCGGTGTCTCGCGTGGGATTCGCGGCGTGCGGCCCTTTCACTGCGTAGTACGGAGGAGAGTGAGAGTGGCGCACGGCCGCAGAGGCGACAGCCCTGACCCGCTTCCCCCAACCAGCGACAGTGAATTGCAGATAGTGAAAGCGACACGCACACACACAGCCACACACATCCACACTGCGCACCTTTCAATAATGCAGGTCAGGACCTTGAATTCAGTGAAATCGTGCCCAATCTGCGGCGACCATAGTGAAAGTGGCGGGAGATGTGGAGCACGGTTCGAATCAGAGAGTGTGAGAGAGAGAGAGAGAGAGAGAGAGAGCCGGCGAGAATCAGTTTGACATTGACACCGAGCGGTAAAGTTCAAGCGTCCCAGAATGTGGAAGGGAACGGCTATTCGTGGTCAGCGTGTCTCCACACTCGCAACATGGTGCAGCGTGGAACCATGAGCGGGTCTGTCATGTGTGTTGTGTGTAGATATGCTCTCGAGAAACAGAATGCAACACTCGGTTACTCAACCATAATTTATCTGGACCCGCAGAATATAACATCTCTTTCGCGATTCATAGACTTTATGCATTATATTTCTTAATTATTATCCGCAGACGAACTTGCGGTTGAGGATCTTCTTGACCGCCGGTGCACAACATGTCGAGCGAGGGAAGAGACAACACGAGTCCGCACACGGCGACGACTGCGTGAAGTTGCCACTGCAAGAGAAACAATACTCACTCATGTAAACCATGTGTACAACTCACGTGCACTGGCATCCGACGGGCAGGCAGTGTCTCCTCTCCGGGATGATTCCACACAGCCCGCAAGTGTCCGAGCATGTCGCGCCAGGCTCAGCCTCGTACGGCGTCCATGTGCCAGGACATGTCGGCAGCTGAAAGGGTGTATGAGCTTAGTTGTTATAGCCGTTGTACTCACCGACTGTTTGACACAGTACGGGTATCCGTCGAAGGTCATGGCGACAGTGGCACCGGCGCAGCACTGCGGCCCAGTGGGACACGCCGGGTTGCCGCACGCCTCCGATTCAGACGCATCTCCGCTGAACGGGTCCGTGTTAATTGGTTTCGACTCGGATTCACATACGTGCACGGACATCCGTAGGCCTCCGACGCACACGTGCGCGTTCTCTTCCTCGTGCCGCACATTCCACACGTGGCAGAGCACACCGACCACGCTGACCACGGATTCCACAAGCCGAGGCCCTCCGGATCGCAGCACTTCTCCACCTTGGGAGCAGGCGCAACAGTCGTCGGGATCGGGCCACAGTAGAATGTCTGAATTATTAAATAATAAAATATCTTAGCATATAATCAGAAACATGTAAACTTATACAGTATCAGAAACAGATTCTTCAGAAATAATCATGAATACATTCAGGTACTGCATGTATAGCCATGTACAAACTAACTCTGGTAGCTGAGTTTATCATCTTAGTCATCGGAGCGCAGCAGGATGCGCGTGGGAAAGCGCACACACTCGTGGCGCACACGATCTCGTCGGTTGTCGAGCCCCTACATCATCCTTATCGTACCCATCCACACTTCAACTACGCACTTGCAGTCGCAACCGTATTGCAGCGATAGGCATACTCTTTCCCTCTTTTGCCGACCGCACGATCCGCACGTGTCGTTGCATGATGTCTTCGTCGCCCATTCGGACCAAATTCCTGCAACACTTGTTTCACAGAACTCAAGCGAAATTCCTTACCATCAGTTGGACAACAATCCGCGCCGCATGTGTTCACATACGTAGGCTCCGGCGTGGTGACATTCTAAATAAGCAAACATGAAGCTTGATCACGCCATATCTCTTCAAACATTAGTTAAAAACCGGGGCAGAACACGTGAACAGAGTGAGACGCACCGCTGTGCAGACAAATCAAGTGTGATGATGAAAGAGGATCAAACCAGCGTACATCAGAACACAGCTATGAAGAAAAGCTACAGTTTTAGGGAAAACATCTAACCGAGACGGCGCACACGTGCTCTCCGTTGACGACCATAGCAGACAGACCGCTGCAGCACGAAAGACGCGGGTAGAAACACGGCTGCTTATTGCACATGTAGTTTTCTGTATCCGAGCCTCTGAAAACTATCGTGAAACACAAACGACTTGCTCGTTGAATGTGTAGACCACTCACTCGCAAGGACAGTCGGGTAGACTCTCGCATACTCGAGTCCTCTTTTGCATTCCACATCCTCCGCAGTAGTCAGTGCAGTCATTCTGCGCAACCCATTCGCTCCATAGACCCCGCGCTGGACAGCACGGCGCGTCGCAGTTGTACACGACAGGAGCGGGCGCCGGTACATTCTGGACGAATATAAGTTTCAATGTCATGGTATACATTCTCACCACTGGTCCGCAAGTGTGCACTCCATCGACAACATCGGACGTGTATGGTGAGCAGCACGAATTGCGTGGATAAGTGCACACGCCCATGTTACACGGAACGGTTCGCGTCGTGTCACCGCTTAAAGAGACAGTGGCCTATTTCTGACGGTTTTTAATAGTTTTTACATGACTAATCAATGGTTTTCGAAAGAAAACGAAAGTTGTACGTGCACGTGGTGATCAGAATCGATCATCGCACACTCTGAGCGCAATATTTCGAATTCCCGCGCTACTCTCATACTGTCTGGTCATCTTCTTTTTGTGTGTTCTCTTGCTTTTGCAACGCAAAAAGTCATTTGGCACAGTGAGCGGTGTGCCACAGGCAAAATGGGCAATGAGTGGGAAGGGGAGGGCAAATAGGCCCCTGTATATATATATATATATATATATATATATATATATATATATATATATATATATATATATATATATATATATATATATATAGAGAGAGAGAGAGAGAGAGAGAGAGAGAGAGAGAGAGAGACATTGGGATATAGAACATACGTGCACGGACATCCGTTGCCCTCAGTGAGACAGACTCGGCGCTGGTTAGTGACGCCGCAAGCTCCACACGTGTCAGTGCAGGGAGTTCCTGTCGACCACTCCGACCACACTCCACCCGACGCCGGACAGCAAGTGTAGCAGAGATCCGACGATGGTGGCTCGTCGTCTTCCTGCACGAAAATCGTTTGATTATAATTCAGAATTTTTACTCACGTAAATTCCGCAGACGAATTTTTTGTCTTTTATGACTTTTTTATAAGTACCGCAGCATGTTGGCTCTGGGAAGGGACATGGCGAATCATTGCACGGTTCTTGTTTTGTCAAAGATCCACTGAAATTAATAAATAGAAACTGAACATCTGAAAACTGTTTCCAACCTGCAAGGGCAACCCTTTACTTCGGAGAGACACGTGCGACGACGCGTAGTACTACCGCACAAACCACAAGTGCCTGACAAGTTTTCAAATATTTTTTTGTGTAAATAGGATTACATACCTCCTACGCAAGTAGAATTTGTAGACCATTCTGACCAGACTCCTCCAATAGTACAACAGTCTGGTAGTGATACAGTTGTAACAATGGAAGTAGTAACTATTTCCGTTGTTGTTGCAACAGTTGCCGTGACCTCAGTTGTGGTCGTTTCCGGAACCGTTGTCGTTGGCGCAGTTGTGGTCGTTTCCGAAATCGTTGTTGTAGCCGCAGTTGTGGTCGTGTCCGGAACAGTTGTTGTTGCTTCAGTTGTGGTCGTTTCCGGAACCGTTGTAGTTGCTTCTTTTGTGGTCGTCTCTGGAACTGTTGTTGTGGCTGCAGTTGTGGTCGTCTCCGGATTAGTTGTTGTTGCTTGAGTAGTGGTTGTCTCCGGAACAGTTGTTGTGGCTGCAGTTGTGGTCGTCTCCGGAACCGTTGTTGTGGCTGCAGTTGTGGTCGTATCCGGAACAGTTGTTGTTGCTTCAGTTGTGGTCGTCTCCGAAACCGTTGTTGTTACTTCAATGGTGGTCGTCTCGTCAACCGTCGTCGTTGCTTCAGTAGTGGTCGTCTCCGGAACAGTTGTTGTGGCTTCAGTTGTGGTCGTTTCCGGAACAGTTGTTGTTGCTTCAGTTGTGGTCGTTTCTGGAGCAGTTGTTGTTGATTCAGTAGTGGTCGTCTCCGGAACAGTTGTTGTTGCTTCAGTTGTGGTCGTCTCCGGAACAGTTGTTGTTGCCGCAGTTGTGGTCGTCTCCGAAACTGTTGTAGTTGCCTCAGTTGTGGTCGTGTCCGGAACTGTTGTTGTAGCCGCAGTTGTGGTCGTCTCCGAAACTGTTGTTGTAGCCGCAGTTGTGGTCGTCTCCAGAACCGTTGTAGTTGCCTCAGTTGTGGTCGTCTCCGGAACAGTTGTTGTTGCTTCAGTTGTGGTCGTTTCCGGAACGGTTGTTGTTGCTTCAGTTGTGGTCGTCTTCGGCACCGTTGTAGTTGCCTCAGTAGTGGTCGTCTCCGGAACAGTTGTTGTTGCTTCAGTTGTGGTTGTCTCCGGAACCGTTGTTGTTGCTTCAGTAGTGGTTGTCTCCGGAACCGTTGTTGTTGCTTCAGTTGTGGTCGTCTCCGGAACCGTTGTTGTAGCCGCAGTTGTGGTCGTGTCCGGAACTGTTGTTGTAGCTGCAGTTGTGGTCAACTTCAGAACCGTTGTAGTTGCCTCAGTTGTGGTCGTCTCCGGAACAGTTGTTGTTGCTTCAGTTGTGGTCGTTTCCGGAACCGTTGTTGTTGCTTCAGTTGTGGTCGTCTCCGGAACCGTTGTTGTTGCTTCAGTTGTGGTCGTTTCTGGAGCAGTTGTTGTAGCTTCAGTTGCGGTCGTTTCTGGAGCAGTTGTTGTTGCTTCAGTTGTGGTCGTTTCTGGAGCAGTTGTTGTTGCTTCAGTTGTGGTCGTCTCCGGAACCGTTGTAGTTGCCTCAGTTGTGGTCGTCTCCGGAATTGTTGTTGTAGCCGCAGTTGTGGTCGTGTCCGGAACTGTTGTTGTAGCTGCAGTTGTGGTCGTCTCCAGAACCGTTGTGGTTGCCTCAGTTGTGGTCGTCTCCGGAACAGTTGTTGTTGCTTCAGTTGTGGTCGTCTCCGGAACCGTTGTTGTTGCTTCAGTTGTGGTCGTCTCCGGAACAGTGGTTGTTGCTTCAGTTGTGGTCGTTTCCGAAACCGTTGTTGTTGCTTCAGTTGTGGTCGTTTCTGGAGCAGTTGTTGTTGCTTCAGTTGTAGTAATTTCCGGAACCGTTGTTGTTGCTTCAGTTGTGGTCGTTTCCGGAACCGTTGTTGTTGCTTCAGTTGTGGTCGTCTCCGGAACAGTTGTTGTTTCTTCAGTTGTGGTCGTTTCCGGAACCGTTGTTGTTGCTTCAGTTGTGGTCGTCTCTGGAACAGTTGTTGTTGCTTCAGTTGTGGTCGTTTCTGGAGCAGTTGTTGTTGATTCAGTTGTGGTTGTTTCTGGAGCAGTTGTTTTTGCTTCAGTTGTGGTCGTTTCCGGAACCGTTGTTGTTGCTTCAGTTGTGGTCGTCTCCGGAACCGTTGTTGTTGCTTCAGTTGTTGTCGTCTCCGGAACCGTTGTTGTTGCTTCAGTTGTTGTCGTCTCCGGAACCGTTGTTGTTGCTTCAGTTGTGGTTGTCTCCGAAACAGTTGTTGTTGATTCAGTTGTGGTTGTTTCTGGAGCAGTTGTTTTTGCTTCAGTTGTGGTCGTTTCCGGAACCGTTGTTGTTGCTTCAGTTGTGGTCGTTTCCGGAACCGTTGTTGTTGCTTCAGTTGTGGTCGTTTCTGGAGCAGTTGTTGTTGCTTCAGTTGTGGTCGTCTCCGGAACCGTTGTTGTTGGTTCAGTTGTGGTCGTTTCCGGAACCGTTGTTGTTGCTTCAGTTGTGGTCGTTTCGGGAACCGTTGTTGTTGCTTCAGTTGTGGTCGTCTCCGGAACCGTTGGTGTTGCTTCAGTTGTTGTCGTCTCCGGAACCGTTGTTGTTGCTTCAGTTGTTGTCGTCTCCGGAACCGTTGTTGTTGCTTCAGTTGTGGTTGTCTCCGGAACCGTTGTTGTTGCTTCAGTTGTGGTCGTTTCTGGAGCAGTTGTTGTTGCTTCAGTTGTTGTCGTCTCCGGAACCGTTGTTGTTGCTTCAGTTGTGGTCGTTTCCGGAACCGTTGTTGTTGCTTCAGTTGTTGTCGTCTCCGGAACCGTTGTTGTTGCTTCAGTTGTGGTCGTTTCCGGAACCGTTGTTGTTGCTTCAGTTGTGGTCGTTTCTAAAGCAGTTGTTGTTGCTTCAGTTGTGGTGGTTTCTGGAGCAGTTGTTGTTGCTTCAGTTGTGGTCGTCTCCGGAACCGTTGTTGTCGCTTCAGTTGTGGTTGTTTCTGGAGCAGTTGTTGTTGCTTCAGTTGTGGTTGTTTCTGGAGCAGTTGTTGTTGCTTCAGTTGTGGTCATCTCCGGAACAGTTGTTGTTGCTTCAGTTGTGGTCGTTTCTGGAGCAGTTGTTGTTGCTTCAGTTGTGGTCGTTTCTGAAGCAGTTGTTGTTGCTTCAGTTGTGGTCGTTTCTGGAGCAGTGGTTGTTGCCTCAGTTGTGGTCGTTTCTGGAGCAGTTGTTGTTGCTTCAGTTGTGGTCGTTTCTAAAGCAGTTGTTGTTGCTTCAGTTGTGGTGGTTTCTGGAGCAGTTGTTGTTGCTTCAGTTGTGGTCGTCTCCGGAACCGTTGTTGTCGCTTCAGTTGTGGTCGTTTCTGGAGCAGTTGTTGTTGCTTCAGTTGTGGTCGTTTCTGAGGCAGTTGTTGTTGCTTCAGTTGTGGTCGTTTCTGGAGCAGTTGTTGTTGCTTCAGTTGTGGTCGTCTCCGGAACAGTTGTTGTTGATTTTGATTCAGTTGTGGTCGTTTCTGGAGCAGTTGTTGTTGCTTCAGTTGTGGTCGTTTCCGGAACCGTTGTTGTTGCTTCAGTTGTGGTCGTCTCCGGAACCGTTGTTGTTGCTTCAGTTGTGGTCGTTTCTGGAGCAGTTGTTGTTGCTTCAGTTGTGGTCGTTTCTGGAGCAGTTGTTGTTGCTTCAGTTGTGGTCGTTTCCGGAACAGTTGTTGTTGCTTCAGTTGTGGTCGTTTCTGGAGCAGTTGTTGTTGCTTCAGTTGTGGTCGTCTCCGGAACAGTTGTTGTTGCTTCAGTTGTGGTCGTTTCTGGAGCAGTTGTTGTTTCTTCAGTTGTGGTCGTTTCTGGAGCAGTTGTTGTTGCTTCAGTTGTGGTCGTTTCTGGGGCAGTTGTTGTTGCTTCAGTTGTGGTCGTTTCTGGAGCAGTTGTTGTTGCTTCAGTTGTGGTCGTCTCCGGAACAGTTGTTGTTGCTTCAATGGTGGTCGTTTCTGGAGCAGTTGTTGTTGCTTCAGTTGTGGTCGTTTCTGGAGCAGTTGTTGTTGCTTCAGTTGTGGTCGTCTCCGGAACAGTTGTTGTTGCTTCAGTTGTGGTCGTTTCTGGAGCAGTTGTTGTTGCTTCAGTTGTGGTCGTCTCCGGAACAGTTGTTGTTGCTTCAGTTGTGGTCGTTTCTGGAGCAGTTGTTGTTTCTTCAGTTGTGGTCGTTTCTGGAGCAGTTGTTGTTGCTTCAGTTGTGGTCGTTTCTGGGGCAGTTGTTGTTGCTTCAGTTGTGGTCGTTTCTGGAGCAGTTGTTGTTGCTTCAGTTGTGGTCGTCTCCGGAAAAGTTGTTGTTGCTTCAATGGTGGTCGTTTCTGGAGCAGTTGTTGTTGCTTCAGTTGTGGTCGTTTCTGAGGCAGTTGTTGTTGCTTCAGTTGTGGTCGTTTCTGGAGCAGTTGTTGTTGCTTCAGTTGTGGTCGTCTCCGGAACAGTTGTTGTTGCTTCAGTTGTGGTCGTTTCTGGAGCAGTTGTTGTTTCTTCAGTTGTGGTCGTTTCTGGAGCAGTTGTTGTTGCTTCAGTTGTGGTCGTCTCCGGAACAGTTGTTGTTGCTTCAGTTGTGGTCGTTTCTGGAGCAGTTGTTGTTTCTTCAGTTGTGGTCGTTTCTGGAGCAGTTGTTGTTGCTTCAGTTGTGGTCGTTTCTGGGGCAGTTGTTGTTGCTTCAATTGTGGTCGTTTCTGGAGCAGTTGTTGTTGCTTCAGTTGTGGTCGTCTCCGGAACAGTTGTTGTTGCTTCAATTGTGGTCGTTTCTGGAGCAGTTGTGGTTACTTCAGTTGTTGTCTCCGGAACCGTTGTCGTGGCCGCAATTGTGGTAATCTCCGCAGTCGTTTCCTTAAAGGAGAGGAGTACACAATGAAAAAATGAAATGACCAGCTGATGTCTCACGCCAAAATGATTTTTACAAATGTCTCTAGGTCCGTGGCGGGACCAAGCTTTTATTTCATTCTACTCATCATATCAACATTGATTATGTCAACCTCGTGTTTTTATTCCGTACACTTCTCCTTTGAAAAAAACTTATATAATACACTTAATTTCTACTTTTCAAATGTTCCCGCCACATTCACTAGCTTGATGTCATGTACCGGGAGCATATTTTTTTCTAGTTATATTGTGTTTTGTATGTTTTTTTGTCTTTTTTCTGTGTTTTGTATGTTTTTTGTCTTCATTCTTTTTGTCTTTATTCCTACTTAATATCTCCTGTATCTGAGATTTCTGAAAATATCTGAAGTGTAGTTTTGTCGTTTTTCGGAGTAAATTTTATGTTGTTTCGGAGTAAATTTTATGTTGTTACAGCTATGTTTACTTACCGAACTTGTTGTTGTTACAATTGTAGAAACTTCTGTCGTCACTGGCGTAGTAGTTGTAACTGATGCAGTAGTGGTTTCCGGAGTAGTAGTCGTCAATGGTGTAGTTGTCGTAACTGGCGCAGTGGTGGTTTCCGGAGCAGTAGTCGTCACTATTGTAGTTGATGTAACTGGTGCAGTTGTGGTTTCCGGAGTAGTAGTCGTCAGTATTGTAGTAGTTGTAACTGGTTCAGTGGTGGTTTCCGGAAGAGTAGTTGTCACTGGTGAAGTAGTTGTAACTGGCGCAGTGGTGGTTTCCGGAGCAGTAGTCGTCACTATTGTAGTTGATGTAACTGGTGCAGTTGTGGTTTCCGGAGTAGTAGTCGTTACTATTGTAGTAGTTGTAACTGGTTCAGTGGTGGTTTCCGGAAGAGTAGTTGTCACTGGTGAAGTAGTTGTAACTGGTGCAGTGGTGGTTTCCGGAGTAGAAGTCGTCACTGGTGTAGTTGTTGTAACATGCGCAGTGGTGGTTTCTGGAAGAGTAGTTGTCACTGGTGAAGTAGTTGTAACTGGTGCAGTGGTGGTTTCCGGAGCAGTAGTCGTCACTATTGTAGTTGATGTAACTGGTGCAGTTGTTGTTTCCGGAGTAGTAGTCGTCAGTATTGTAGTAGTTGTAACTGGTTCAGTGGTGGTTTCTGGAAGAGTAGTTGTCACTGGTGAAGTAGTTGTAACTGGTGCAGTGGTGGTTTCCGGAGTAGTTGTAGTCACTGGTGTAGTTGTTGTAACTGGTTCAGTGGTGGTTTCTGGAAGAGTAGTTGTCACTGGTGTAGTAGTTGTAACTTGTGCAGTGGTGGTTTCCGGAGTAGTAGTCGTCAATGGTGTAGTTGTTCTAACTGGTGCAGTGGTGGTTTCCGGAGCAGTAGTCGTCACTATTGTAGTTGATGTAACTGGTGCAGTTGTGGTTTCCGGAGTAGTAGTCGTCACTGGTGTAGTTGTTGTAACTGGTGCAGTGGTGGTTTCCGGAGCAGTAGTCGTCACTATTGTAGTAGTTGTTACTGGGGCAGTGGTGGTTTCCGGAGTAGTAGTTGTCACTGGTGTAGTTGGTGTAACTGATTCAGTGGTGGTTTCTGGAAGAGTAGTTGTCACTGGTGTAGTAGTTGTCACTGGTTCAGTGGTGGTTTCTGGAAGAGTAGTCGTCACTGGTGTAGTTGTTGTAACTGGTGCAGTGGTGGTTTCCGGAGCAGTAGTCGTCACTGGTGTAGTTGTTGTAACTGGTTCAGTGGTGGTTTCCAGAGTAGTAGTCGTCACTGGTGTAGTTGTTGTAACTGGTGCAGTGGTGGTTTCCGGAGCAGTAGTCGTCACTGGTGTAGTTGTTGTAATTGGTGCAGTGGTGGTTTCCGAAGTTGTAGTCGTCACTATTGTAGTTGATGTAACTGGTGCAGTTGTGGTTTCCGGAGTGGTAGTCGTCACTATTGTAGTAGTTGTTACTGGGGCAGTGGTGGTTTCCGGAGTAGTAGTTGTCACTGGTGTAGTTGTTGTAACTGATTCAGTGGTGGTTTCTGGAAGAGTAGTTGTCACTGGTGTAGTAGTTGTAACTGGTTCAGTGGTGGTTTCCAGAGTAGTAGTCGTCACTGGTGTAGTTGTTGTAACTGGTGCAGTGGTGGTTTCCGTAGCAGTAGTCGTCACTGATGTAGTTGTTGTAACTGGTTCAGTGGTGGTTTCCAGAGTAGAAGTCGTCACTGGTGTAGTTGTTGTAACTGGTGCAGTGGTGGTTTCCGGGGCAGTAGTCGTCACTGGTGTAGTTGTTGTAACTGGTGCAGTGGTGGTTTCCGAAGTTGTAGTCGTCACTATTGTAGTTGATGTAACTGGTGCAGTTGTGGTTTCCGGAGTAGTAGTCGTCACTATTGTAGTAGTTGTAACTGGTTCAGTGGTGGTTTCCGGAACAGAAGTCGTCACTGGTGTAGTTGTTGTAACTGATTCAGTGGTGGTTTCTGGAAGAGTAGTCGTCACTGGTGTAGTTGTTGTAACTGGTGCAGTGGTGGTTTCCGGAGCAGTAGTCGTCACTGGTGTAGTTGTTGTAACTGGTGCAGTGGTGGTTTCCGGAGCAGTAGTCGTCACTGGTGTAGTTGTTGTAACTGGTGCAGTGGTGGTTTCCGAAGTTGTAGTCGTCACTATTGTAGTTGATGTAACTGGTGCAGTTGTGGTTTCCGGAGTGGTAGTCGTCACTATTGTAGTAGTTGTTACTGGGGCAGTGGTGGTTTCCGGAGTAGTAGTTGTCACTGGTGTAGTTGTTGTAACTGATTCAGTGGTGGTTTCTGGAAGAGTAGTTGTCACTGGTGTAGTAGTTGTAACTGGTTCAGTGGTGGTTTCCAGAGTAGTAGTCGTCACTGGTGTAGTTGTTGTAACTGGTGCAGTGGTGGTTTCCGTAGCAGTAGTCGTCACTGATGTAGTTGTTGTAACTGGTTCAGTGGTGGTTTCCAGAGTAGAAGTCGTCATTGGTGTAGTTGTTGTAACTGGTGCAGTGGTGATTTCCGGGGCAGTAGTCGTCACTGGTGTAGTTGTTGTAACTGGTGCAGTGGTGGTTTCCGAAGTTGTAGTCGTCACTATTGTAGTTGATGTAACTGGTGCAGTTGTGGTTTCCGGAGTAGTAGTCGTCACTATTGTAGTAGTTGTAACTGGTTCAGTGGTGGTTTCCGGAACAGAAGTCGTCACTGGTGTAGTTGTTGTAACTGATGCAGTGGTGGTTTCCTGAGCAGTAGTAGTTATTGGAGTAGTCGTTGTAATTGGTGCAGTGGTTGACAACATTGAAGTCGTTGTAATTATCTATAAAATACGTGCGTATTTATGATAGTGTGTTTTAGTTGTTATTCTGATATTTGATCTATCGTGAAGTTTATAATCTTGTTTATAATCTCTTCTGTAATCTTGGGATTTCTTTTTTTTTACCTGTGTAGTTGTGTCAATTTCGGTAGTAGTCTGAAGTGGAGTAGTGGTTGGTTTCACTGTTGTTGTTGGCAGCAGCTCGGCAACTGTAACTTTTCCCATTTAACGTTTACTTGCTTTTTACAGAAGAGAAATTGCTTTTTACAGAAGAGAAATTGTCTAACTGCTAAACGATTATGGAGATTCGCCCATTGATTAAAGGGAGTGTACACTCTGAACTTCGATGTTGAGTTACCACCGGGATGTGAAATTATGCTAAAAACTATGCAGTTTCGCCAATACAACTACTTGCCGAAAATGTCTGCAAGTCAATAAAAAATTGACAGCAAAAAGTGTCAAAATGCAGTAATTGGTGACAATTGGTGCCAATTTTCGATGTTTAACAGAATTTTTACACAACTTATAGGTATCTCCGGCGCATAGTTGTATTGACAAATGTGCATCATTTTCATCATATTTTCATATTCCTTTGCTAAAAAAAACTTCTAAATTCAGACTTTCCCTTAAAGGTAGTACCCTCTGAATCCCATATTAAAAATGATCACGAATGTATTATCAATGTTTTTTAGAAATATTTTCATGCCGTTTGTGGTTGTTTGTGATGAAAAATAATGAAATTAAAACTTATCATAAAACTAATTTAAATCCAACATGATACACATATTTACGCAACTTTTCAACAGTACTTATAGCGTTGAGCAGATCCTTTTTTCTATCAGCTGTTCCCGTCAAATTCGTAAAAGAAACAAATATTAATGAAATTAAATTAGATCCAAAAAGAATGACAAGACACAATATAAACACATGGAAATAAATTGTCTTTAATGAAACAGCCGATAGTGTGGTCAAATTGTGTAATTTCGTGCAAGTTGTGCACACACCCCAGAGCTGATTAAAAGTTATCAGATTCTACGATTTCTTACTCCAATTTTCAAATGATTTTTTTAACTTATTTGTTTCAGAATGTATATTTGCATTATCATAATATACTCATTGAATCGTAAACAATGACATGTTATATCTACGCATACACCCAGATTCAGAGGGTTTACTACCTTTAATGGCACAGCGGCGACTTAGTTCTGCAACTAGTTATCTTGAACGCGTACACCACGCATGCAAACAATTGTCAAAGACTGAACTCGAACCGGCGAGGTCTGCGTCATAATAACGCACACACGCATTGAGCCACACAGTATGTTACACAGTACGCTCTTCGTTCACGTGGGATTATGTCTTCTCTAGTGAATTTGCAGTTTTGAAGCGTTCAACGGTCGTGGCGGGACCAGCTTTCAGTTTGAAATAAAATGTTGCAACAGCGAGCAACATTCGATAGCAACGAAGAACCGTCGTTTTTTCACTTATTGATTAACTTTCTGTTAAAAAAAATTTTTCAAAGTATTAAGAGTTCAAAAAAAGACGACACTGTACCTTTATGACCCATCCACACTATTTTAGGGACACACCACTTTATATTTTGAACATCGTGAACCATGCCATGATTACCACATGCGAAGATATGCTACGTTTTTTTGTATATCATTGCGAAACAATAAAAAAAAACTTCGCAGCCTTCTTGTGCATGTAAGGTTCATTTTTAGCATATGCGATATGATTTCTTTATGAAAGATTTTGTATTTTGATATTCTCACACGTAACAATCGTGATTTATCCACAAAATTAAGAGTGGTATGCTTCTTTGAAAAGGAATTTTTTCGGAATTTGTCAGCTGTCGAATAATGTCGCGCTCCATCCTCTTTTAGACGCAACTCTTCGTGGCGGGACTAATGTCACTATGCTACAGTAACTCTGGGAAGCGCTTATTAAAAGCGGTATGCGCAACGAGAGTGGGAGTAGCAGGCACAAGATGTCTAGTTTTGCAAAGAACCAAAAAATCTGAACGAACTGTCATAGTTTGATGGTGGCACCGACCGAAATCCAAACGCAGAATGCGAAATCAGCCGTGGCAATGTAATCAAAAAGGCAATAATGACAAACAGTCCCACCTGAGCATAGGAACTTTGCTCCCTGTATGTAGGCGTTGGGGTCGTACTCGTTTCCGGGAAAGGTCCAGCCGTAGAGGCCGCAGGACATGACACCCGTGGCCGAGACGGGGGTCATCTCCGGGTCGGAGAACTGCCCGTCCAGCAGTTGGTTCTCCCCCGTCACTCCGGCCGGCACACTCAGCTCCGCGCCGTCCACGCCAGAGCACGTCACCGTCACCTGAAACGAACAATATAGGAGTGAACTGAACGGTATTCTCACTCAATCATTCGGTTTTACATGTCTGTCGAACACATTATGCATCAGTCGGTTGAGTAACATGAATATGAGTAGTGTATGCATAAAGACGAAATGGCATAAAACGTTCTTGAAGTACTTGCCGTGCATCCGTCTCCAGCGACCTCGAACTGTGGGGGGATAGTGTATGGGAATGGGCCGGCGCCAGTGTCAGCCACGGGCGTATCGCACGTACACCCAGTCGCCTCCAACCCAGACACCCAGAGAATACTGTAGAGGGCGACAGCCAGGAGTCGCATTGTGCGGTGTGTCGCGAATGAATTTGGATGTGTGTCCGGAGAGCCCCTTTATCCTGCCGACACGGTTTGCTCTGCCTCTCGCTTCTTTCAATCCAGCACGGCGGTCGACGAGCCTGCCACATGTTGTTCATACACACGACAAACCGTTTCCGCTGCTTGTTTGATCGGAAACAACCGCCAAGCGCCCCTCCCGTTTTGAACAGACACCGTTTTTACATCGGCAACCCCTGCCTGATCAGACTGGGAAGCATTTGTGGTGGCACTGTGTCCCCATCCCTAATACTTCACTCATCAAACGTGAAACACCATCGAGCATTACACATGACACATGCGCCATCCATCAGAATCCTCAGCGAGTGTCATTCAATTAGTTTTTGTTTTGCAGGCCTCTCTTCCTCCCCCACATCTCTCTCCGCGTCTGGAATGACGTCACGTCTTGCAATTGCAATATCCGACACACTCTCTCTCTCTCTCTTTCGCGTCGGCAATTGCGCGCCCTCTCTCTTTCTTTCCCCCTCTCACCCGGCGGGCATTGAGAGAGGGCCTATACTGACGAGAGAGAGACACGTCGAAAGAGACTCTTCCCCTTCCATGCAAATGCGGTTTGCAGCGAGAAGAGAAGAGGAGGCAGTAGTCGATTCGGCCCTCCTCTGTCTGTGTGTGGGCTTTCGAGGCGCCTCAACCACGAATCAATTCGTGCTTCAGTCACAACACAACAACAAAGGTGTTTCGAGAGCAACGATTAACGCTTCGTCTCCCGTTTAATCTTGGTTGTGATGCAGCCTAGCGTACTATTATTCACATTCATAATGTGCCCCTTGGGGGAATCCCTTCTTCCACTCTCTCTACTAATGTGAAGCCGTTCGTCGTTCGTTCTTCATCGATTGAGAGTGCAGTGGCAGATAGCCAGTACATCGAATAGCAAGCATCATCACTTCGCATTATACGCCCCCATCTGATAATCGCCTATCAATATCGATGCTGTCCGGGTCCGATTATTTATTTGCTCCGCACACACTCGCGCCTCTCTGCGCGCTCTCCGATCACCGCACTCTCTCGCTATCTCTCTATCACTGATCAAACCGGCATCGGTCTTCCTGGGTTCCTGGGTGGACAATGCGACCGCTAATTTCTCGTCCGTTTCGCGACGAAAGCCTTGCCCACGTGTCTTTTGGAGATAAACATCTGCGTCGTCGTTTTCCAAGTCGTCGAGACCTTGGCTTCGAATTGTGTCTGAGAGAGGGAGAGAGAGAGAGAGAGAGAGAGAGAGAGAGAGAGAGAGAGAAGCCGCGAACATCAATCACTGTGTTGCCTAGATGTGTTACATGTGTTGTGATACATTCCAAACTCCCACCACCTCCCCTCTTTTTTTCACAGTAATTCGTGTGTTTACCCACCCAATCCTCCGTTCCATTCACACCTTATTCACTCGACTCCATGACACGGCGCGACAACAATATTCGCATGTCCGTTCCGAGAGAAAGAGAGAAAGAGACTGATTCCCTCCCTTTTTCTGCGTACTCGATACTCGATTTCGATTTGATTGCTGGGATTGTCGTGTTCAAACGTTCCCCCTCGACCCGTATCGATTCGACTTAAATGGCCGAGGTATTTGGGATTTGTCAGTTTGTTTCTGAGCCTCGTTCTGTAATCATAGCTTGTCTCGCTCGCCGTCTTACGCCCTTGTTCCCATTTGTGATTTGTATGAGAGCGTTCAGATGTGTGTATTTCCTCGTCCCAAGGACATGTCTGCCAGAAAACATCTGTTTGAGCGATGGCGTCCTATTTTCCCCCTTTGTCCCTCCTCACTGCACTCTCACTTGAGAGTCGCCGTCACACTGTTCTATATTAACCGTATCAGCTCGCTGTCTCACCCCACAGCCCTCTAAAAAACTAATCACAGTCCCATATCAGCCCGCCCCATCATTTTCACTTGCGTGTTCGTTGTTTTATCTATAGTCTATGGCAAAATCGGCGCCGTGTCGCGTTCTGGTTTCTGTCTCAGTGTTTTCACATAGCGTGTATGGAATATGTTATCATACCAGCTCCGCGCTATCGCTCTGCTCACACTCGTCTCTCTTTCAGTCGCGGGGTGGCAGTGAGAGAGAGTGAGTGAGAGGACAGATGGCCGCTGCGCTCACCGCAAAATGCTCAGATGCTTCGTTCAGTGAGTTTTTTCGTGTAATTATCCACGTGGAGGGTTGTGCTGCATTGTGGAAACGAGGTAACACAACTTTTGCAGGTTCTCAGGGTAGTTCGTATAGCAGTTCGTCTTCCGTCCACACTCCCCTCGGTCCACTCGCTGCCTTCGATCAACGAGACGGGCGGATGGTGTTCTTCGAGGAGAAAAAGAACAGGTACACTCTCTGCTCATCTTGTTTTTGTTTTCACTGTTCCTTGATCCCCTTTTTCCCCGATACTTTAGACTTGTAAATAATGTTTTGATGGTGCGTTTGAACTTTTCAATGAAACAAGTCACATGATTGCTTCCAGAGTGTTATATTTATTTAACAAATAACTCTGAGTTGAATGTCGTAAAGGTAATTCGACTTATAACGTTTAATTTATTTGCTAGCTGAATTAGGCAAAGGCCAAAGTTGTCTGTTTCATGTCATCTCATGGTTTAACCGATCAACCAATACTGTTATCATATCATGCATACAGTCTACCTTCAGTCATTATAGTATCAATCTGATATCTGATGTAAGATAACTGATAACGATAAGTCATGACGAATGTGTTTATTGGCACGCACCCATGTGATCAACACTCGGATTACGCAAATGACCTCCTTTTTCAGACTCGTGTTGATAACTCCTTCATCCTCTTCACCCATTCATTTACCTGTTCCCGCGGAATACTCTTTCGAGAAGTTCTACTGGGCTAGGATATACTTTCGCGATGAGTGAGTGGAGCAAGCAAAGGGGAGAAGGGGTAGAAGGGTAGAAGGTAGAGAGAGAGAGAGAGAGAGAGAGAGAGAGAGAGAGAGAGAGGAAAGGAGTAGTCAAAGTAGAAAAACCTGCTTACTGATTTCTATCTCTCGATTCCCACGAGACTAGTTACGATGATGTCGCAGAATACGGCTCCGGCATGAGAAACAAATAGAGATACGGTATATCCGCTACATCGAAAATAAGGACTTTCATTTGATCTGCTGAACAGACAGACAGAAAGCAAACAAAGCTCTGCAAAAAAACCGTTTCGTACAATATCCGGTCACTTTTCCTTTTCCAGGCAGACGAAAAAATTGAAAAGAGTCACGTATTCATTCGGTCGGAACCATTGGTAGAAAAAGTAACTCACACGCTTACAACATGCCTCTTGCAGGCACTCTCTTCTGTGTCTGGTGAAGCAGCATGAGACCCGCCAATTCCATGTGCTCTCCATAGATGTCCTCGAGAGAGGCTGCAAGGTACAAGCAGCCATCAAAACACAAATCAGGAGCCAGGGATACCAGGTGTGTTTACATTTGTTTTATAAGAATATTTTGATATTTTCGAGTTTCAGATCGCCTCGCAGCGGGACGGTGATCTCTTCCACTTCTCATTCACTTCTCGAGTCGAAAAAGCTGCAAGGATCAAGCCGAGACGGACTTCCGATCGGCAATTGTTCAAGCAACAGGTGTGATTTCTCAAATAGAGTTCTCTCTTTTGGTTTGTCTTTGATCGCAACTGGGCATACTGTAGATCACGCCAGTTACACATGTGTTTTCATGCAACCGCTGGTCAAACACGACTGCAGCGTTTTGCGAATCGCCGGGGTTTAGTTCACTCCATTCATTCATTCTTTCATTCGCATACCTCCGACAGGTGTGCATGCATGTATACACATACATCGCACGGTTCCGTTTCAAATGAAACCGTGGAGTCGAGGGACCCGATAGTATACTCGATGAAAAAAGAAATGGTAACGTATTCGTTTGCAGGTAGAGTGTCGTCTGTCGTGCGAGTCGTCCCCCGCCGGGTCCATCTCCCGCAACGCATCCAGGGAGTCGAGGAGCAGCGTCGACACACGCTCCTCCACCACATCATCCAACACATCCAGCGACGGAAAGAAGATGGTCAGTAGACAGTGTGCATTCCGAAAGTCCTATACGATGTTTTTTTTTTCTTTCAGTCGCACAACGAATCGGTGATGATGTTGGTGGACTGCACTGACGCCGTCCCCGTGGTCTCTGTGATCTCACTGGGAAAGGAGCGACTGGGGGTGCATCTGAAACGACCATCTCTGAGAAGGTCCAGCATAAGGACAAAGTACATGACCAAGTGAGTACCTGAGTACGTGAGTACTCGTATTGTGAAAAGTCATGTACTGTGAGGTCTGAGGTTGTGAAAATACTGGTTCATCCCATAATGTATGCTCTCGCAGACTGCCCTCGTCCGGCCTGTGTGCTCCGTTCCTCCTCCGCCGGCGCGCAGTGTTCGTCTCCAGAGAGTGCCCGCGGGTCGCCGTCGCCATACACACAGTCGACGACCCCAAGAAGGGAATGTGGGCAGCCATCAGAAGCCGGCTGAGGTGGGTGGAGGGAACGGAGTGGTTATAGACAACACTTCTTCCAGTCCCACCCCACTCACCCCGTCCGTCCACGACATTCCTCTCGCCGGAGACGCGCCCTCCCCTTATGGCACGTGGAGCAACTTCGAGCTGGTCGAGCGAGTCGTCCACTGTGTAGTGCAGGTGGGAACTCCTCCTGTCCTGTATACAGTATACTATCCCCTTTTGAATCACAAACCAATTAACCTAGGACCAGCTGTTAGCTCTATATACTATATTTGACACATTTTAGACATATAAACAATATCATCGACATTCAGGATCCGGCGTCGCACTCCCTCCACCTCTACACTCTGTCGGACGGGGGCGAGGACGAGCTGCGACTGACGTGGCGTCGCCATCCGGACGCCCTCATGCCAGCCAGCCACGCATTCGAGCAGCTGTTCATTCGAGTGCACGGCGGACAGCTGACAGTGAGGGGAAGGAGCGAAGACGGACAGAGCGTGTGCACCACTTTCCACACAGAACGGGAGCGTGGATGATTCCAATGTTCATGATATTGTTTACGCAGTACGAGTGTTTCTATTCCGAGTGATACAACCCTGTCAGCCGGGTATTGCCAATAAATTAACTTATAGCACAATAAAGCAAGCTCGTTTATGCAAAATACAAGATACAAACGACGCACAGTACAAAATACAATCATATAGCACAAAATATGGATATGGCCTAGCCTCCGCTTCGGAAAGCGTACTCGTATACGGTATAAAGGCTCCTAGAGACCATGCGAAAAAACAAAGAGTCGCTACATGCTTGGAAGCTATGGGTTGGAAAAAAGAGGGAGACGTCGATGGGAGCTACTAGTTGAGGTGGGATTGAGCGACAGAGGCTTCTCGAGAGTTGGGTTCTCTCTACACATCAGTGGGCGTGCTCCTGCGAGTGAGTCCCCCCTCCTCCGGACCTCCCACACGCATCGTGCCGTGGTCAGTGTAGTCCTCGATAGAAGGCGCGTTCGGAGTGCGCGTCAGGTTCGGGTAGAACTGCTGCAAAGGCTACTGTAAGACTACTGTATGCCCATCCAGTCCGTTCAAAGTACCGTACCTCCATGGTGGGCGGGGCGGTGTACTGTCCGTAATGGTTGTGGGGCGGGCGGGAGAGAAGGCGCTTTTCATCCGAGGGAGAAGAAGGATGCTTGTCGTCAGAGGACTCAGAGAACGACTGCAAAGAGATGTTTAGCAATGGAGTGCTTTTGAAATGAGAAACCTGTGTGCTGATAGCAAGAAAGAGTAAGAGCAAACTAGAGACGACAAGAGATACGGATAGGATGTGGGTCGGTGTGTGTGTGTGTGCATGCACCCACCCTGTATGTTCCCTGTCGCGGGCTACTCACATCGTGGGTGTAGAGGGCGAGGAGCTTGTTGGTGAGCTCGTGCGCCACGCGGCCTCCCACGTGCTCCTTCACAAACTGCAGCAGAAGCACCCCGTCCGGATGCAGACACTCCGCCACGAAACGACGCACCTCCCGCGCCGGCACGCGAGACTTCTGCAAGGCAATGACTTCATCTACTCCATCTCCACCTATAGACACCGTCTGCTCTAACCCCGCCCACTCGCGCCCCGCCCCCTCACTCACGCTGTCCGAGTCGTAGTTGCGCATCACGAGACGAACACGCATGAATGGAACCAGCATCATCACCACATAGTACACAAAGTTGATGACGGTAACCTGGAAAAGATACGTACAGTAACCAATGTACAGTATCTATGGTATATCTACAGAATGTTTACGCACCAGAGCGATGAAGAGGAACCAGAAGTAGAGGAACAGGTATAGCTTCTCGTTGATCATGTTCATCATTATCACACACTGCACAGTGTTGCGGTGCAGGTTGCCCATCTTGCGAACCTGAAACAAGACATGTGCTTGTGAGATTCACGTGAGAAAACATGATTAAACAGTGAGCAGGTAACGAATAATTTGACAGAAGTGAAACGTAACATTGCTAATCTACGTACAGAAAAAGACGTACCGTGAAGTCGCACATGATAACCCTGGGGAAGATGGGGGACTCCTCCCACTCCTGACCGTGCATCACCTTCGTAGCCATCTGAAACGGACCATCTCACTCTCACTCTCTCTCTCTTCCTCTCTCTCTCTCTCTCTCTCTCTCTCTCTCTCTCTCTCTCTCTCTCTCTTTCTCACTTTCTCTCTCTCTCTTCTCTGCCTCACTCACATGCCATCCCCAGTTGAAGTAGTTTCCTCCGAGGAAGTGATTGAGCATCCACAGCTGACCGCACACATTCAATACGTACATCGTCTTCGTCAACAGGTACAGGAACATGGCGTTGTAGCCGGAACGGGGAGACGCGCGACGCTGCAAAAGACTACGGTAATTCGAGAGAATGGAACAATGGTAGTAATGTGACAATACCTACCTTCTTGAACGAGCGACTGCCAAACACGGAAACAGTCTCCATGAAGTACTCAGCCAGCGACGCGATCTGAATGACACCGTAATCATTTCACATCTACAGTATCTCTCTCTCACCTCCTTGTCGCGATCGCTTCCCATCATGTGCTTCACCTTCTCGGCCTCCGACAGAAAACTGCGCGGGTTCGCAGCTGGAAGCAATCAATAACTAACTGCTAATCAATAATAAATCGATACCTGTCTGTTTGTGGAGCATGTTCCACAGCCAGTTGGGCAAGAAAAAGGCAAATGCCTGCAGCGCCAGCACAATTGGAACCCACCTGAGATCAAATGGGATTACATCTCTATTCACGTACTCACTTAGTACACACTACCAAGTTTTCAACAAAAAAACCTGAATACTCTGCGGCTGCGATCATTTCAATTCATTGACAAAACTACATAACAAACCTGTAGTAGGTGATCTTGTCCTCCCTCTCCCCGATGTCGCCCGGAATAGAGTCATTGAACGGCACGAAATACGAGTTGGCGATGAAACAGTAGTCCTCCGTGTACTTCTCCCAACCGCCTGCAAAGAGAAAGTAAGAGCGGGAGGGAGAATTTGAAGAGAGAGAGATAGAGAGAGAGAGAGAGAGAGAGAGAGAGAGAGATGCGGCTCACCCTTGTATTCGCTGGGCACCCAGCACTGAATGGGCGATCCGAAGTACTGCTTGGCAGATATGGCTATGGAGAAGCTGGTGAGCATGATGGAAGTGACATAGTAGTTGAGGTAGTCGACAGTATCCGCGACCTGAATACCGTATTCCTTGCTACCATAATCGGCGTACTATTGTACTCACCTTTTGTCTCTTGACGATTGAATTGATGTATTTATTGAGAAATGGGATATTTACCACCATGTTCTGAAACGAATAGACTTGACAGGAGATATGATAATGTGACGATGATAACACGATATCAAAACAGCCAATAAAGATAGGACGCGAGGTGTGAACGCGGATGGGGGGAGGTGAAGAGATAGCAACTATATGGTACCCTAACGTTTATGATTCACTTTCACACCTATATGCATGCCGGTATAGCGGACGGACGGGGACGGGCTGCGCATACTAATACCAGAGACAAACACGGCCGTAAAGGGAGTGAGAGGGGGGAGGGGGGAAGACGTGACCCGAAGCGCCAAAGCATGCAGACATTCTCACAACACGCTGCATGCATGATTCTTCCATCTGTCCGAGACATGACAGTCGAACAACGCGCATTTGAATGCAACAGAACAGCCAGGTGCCATCCATCACCATATCCAGAGCAAACCGCAGAAACAGAAAGTACTTGAAATCGGAGCGCGGATGCGGGCTCTCATGTCAATGGAATCCAGACTCTGCCACTCCGTGACTAAGCAAGTGTAATCATGCACGGTCAACCACAACAATACGACAGAAAACGAACGCGGCACGCGCACTCACTCACAATGCCCTCTCCTCCTCTCCTCTCCTCTTCCTGCCGGCCCCTCCCACGCGCTGCCCAAGGGGTCAGCGCCCCTCGGCAGACTGACCCCGCACGCCTCGCCACCCTCCGCTCCTACCACACTCTCGCACCGCCTTTCTCTCCTCATCTCTCCTCAATACCAGCACTCTCTCGTCTGATCGTTCTATGCACACGTCCAATTACAGTACCACTTGAGCCATCGCTAAAGGCGCGTATCTCATAATCCCACATCCGCGTGATGTCATAGTGCAGAGAACGCGCAACTACAATAACGGAAATATCGAGGAGTCGTAAAGTCGTAGGACTCAATACAAGGTGCAGGGGTCCGTAGCGCAATACTGCAATACAGCCATGCCAATCACAGATTCAGCCGCCTGCCTTGATTCACCGTTCGTCCCGATGCAAAGTGCAGATTGGCATTCGAATGGAGCGCGTCGGCCAGATCGATCAATCGCTTCTCACCTCCTTCTCCTCCTACTCTCTCTACCGATGACGCAATCCAGGCGGGAGACAAAAGGGATGTGCGCGTCTGCCGAGGCCCATCTGCATACTCACACGCCTCATACAGAAACAACAGCAGATAGCATTACGAAACGCTCTTGCAGATGCAAAAACCAAGAATGGACATGGGTCACTGGCTCTCGCGCAGATCCGCTCGGGTCACCATATCCTGCTGATATAGAGTAAACAAGACAGCGCATATATAACATTACCGAAACATGATTTAACGAAATTTACGCTAACCAAAGTACAGTAGAGCTGTGGGTCCTTATCGCACCTGCTCTCGTGGGTTCGCTGCCTCGCAGAGAGTGTATCGAATATCTTGATCCGCTTCCGATTCGCTGCGTTTTTCTGTTTGCACCCGACTATCAAATCAAACACACAGCCGCCTCGGCCCGCGCCTCTCAAAGGGGATTTATCTTGAGCAAATTGCAATTGACACTTTTTCATACGCCGACAGACAGTGCAGCCACTTCCTAGAATCTCTATCACAGTCGTGGGAAATACAATATCTACTATCTAAAAGCTCTAGCCGTACATCAAAATCTGACAAACAAATCATTGCTAGAAGGGTACGAACCTCTGTCCGACCCTTTGTCCAGTCTTGACAATACCGGCTTCGACCGCCTCCTCTGTCTCCCCCTCTCCGAATGTGAACTTGGGCGTCTTGCCGAACCGCCACTGCCACGAGCGCAGCTCCGACAGGGTCTTCTGCATCTCACTCGACCCTGCTACCTCCGACGAGACGTCCACCGGAACAACCTCGTGACGCTAAACAATATCTTCCGACACTGGAAACATCGCGCGAGACACACCTGGCACTGTCGTACAAATGCCTGTATGACGGCGTCCCTCGCGCCCTGCACACTGGCAGTGGGGTCGTCCTGTCGGAGGAAGCCGACCGCCGGCGCACGCACACTCGCAGTCGCGTTCGTGCGGATGCGAGTCTCAAACACTCTGTGATGGATATGATGCCTGTCCCTCACCTTCCAGGGACTCTTGAGGGCAGCGGAGAGGAGGGGCAGCTCAACGTCGACGAGCAGAGTGAGGTGGTGGTAGGCGCGGCCGCGGGAGATGCGCGCCGCCGTGCCAGACACCTGCAATTTTCTACATCTCCCTCTCCCCCCCCCCTCTCTCTCTGCTCTCTCCCTCTCCCACAACCCCACCTTCCTCCTGCCACTCAGCTCCAGGTCGTCCCTCTGGTTCGGCTCCACCCGCAGCTCAAACCGCTCGTTGAGTGCCTCGGAGAGGAATCGCAGGTTCTTGGGGCGGCAGTGCGCCTTGTGCGAGGTGAGCACCGAGATGTTCAGGTTGCCTGCAATACTCCCAGTAGCATCTCACTCCTTTCCCTGTCCACCCACCCTCATCGTGGTAGACGGTGCCTCCGCCGCTGTGTCGCCTCGCCACATCCACTCCGAACTGCTCGGCGAAGGGGAGGTTCACCTGCCAGCAGACACTCAGTCCACCCGTTGTCCCTCTGCCCACCCACCTCCATCCACGGGTTCTGGTGGCGGCCGTACACGATCGCCGGGCGGTTGCTGAGAACATACCGCGTTCAAATCACTCATCGCCCTCCTCTACTCTCAATATCTCTCTCCCCTCTCTGTATATCTCTATCTATGACGCTTTTATCCCTCACCTCCACACAATCATCGCATCGCCGTGCTTGTCGAGGTCGTGTGTTCTGAATACGTGTTCCTCGAATGCGAGGTTCTCGTAGATGCACCGAGATGCCGACACGTACACCCGGCCGGCACACCGTACCAGCGAACACGCCATCTACCTACTGAAATCCGAAATGTCTTCCTACTTCTGTCAACCTGTCAGATACTATTTGGATTCTCCGCGAAACCTTTTCATTATTCATGCAATTCAATTCAGTGAAGAGAGACCGTTTATCAACCTCGTGTCAAATACTTACAATATCCGTTGGAACAAAACAACAATATCAAACGGAATCACAACAACACAATTGAATAGTGTCTATCTGAGAACGTATGCAGAAGAGGGAGAGAGTGAGAGGAGTGGTGGGAGAAACGTCGTCTAATCGAGACGATGTGCATTTAGAAGTCGAGCTCTCCAAGGTAGATGCGCTTGTCGCTGCCGGCAGAGAGAACTAAAATAAGCCGTCTCACAAATCGCAGCTGATAGGAACAAAGTAAACCACCAAATAAGTTTTATACTCACGGATGGGCTCTTTGGGGTGGAAGGCGGTGGTATTGACGGATCCCTGGTGGCCAGGCAGCTTGTACAGAATCTTCCGAGACGACACCTCAACAATGACGATGACTACACCGCCGCTACAAACAAACAGTATTCTCACCTCCCATACGTACACATATCGGTCCGATGATCCGCACGTCACCTTGTGGCTGTCCGGAGACCACGCACATTTCAACAGGTTCTGAAATACACAATCACTAAACCAACTTCTCTCTCAATCTCCTCACCTTCTCAAAGTTGTGCTGGTGTCCGTTGAGTACCTTGATACACCTCTCGACCGGGGCGAACGGGCGCACGTCCCAGATGCGGGCTGCATGGACACTCATGACATGATCGACTACACACCCGCCCTCTCCCTACATACCGGTGCAGTCCATGGCGTTGGTGAGCAGATGGCTTCCGTCGGGGGAGAGAGACATGCCAGTGATCGTGTCCGTGTGGCCGCGCATCACAAACGACACCTCATCGCGACGCATGTCCCACACCTACACAAGCAATCGAAATCGTGAAACACAGCCACAGCCACGCCTTTCCCCACTCACCCTGACGTCGTTGTCGATTCCTCCGGCGATCACCTGCTCGGCAGTGTCAGAGAACGACACGGCAGTCTGCTGGAAACCGGCGTCCACCTGCAAATAAAACTCGTGAACAAAATAATCACATGCTTTTATAATCGTATAAAAAACTACACGCTCATTTCCAATTATGCGAATGCGACAACAAAAATGAACATAAAGCTCACCTTGAACGTCTTGACGGGGTCGCGCCGCCTCACATCGTACACCTTCAACAATCGCATGAGCATCCCCCCCCCACTCAACACGCCCTGCACTCACCATGACGGTTCCGTCGTCGCTGGCCGACGCGACGAGCATCGGACCGCGACGCGCCGGGTGACACGCGTTCACTATGTCCGTGTGAGACTGCAACACACACAGTGTACGTGTACGAAGAGTGTACATCTCTCTCACTCGACCCACCTTGAATCTCCTGGTGCACGCGCCCGTCTCCATGTCCCACACGCGCACAGTCTTATCCGTTGACGCGGTGCACAGGTAGCTGGAGAGAATGCATTCAGTAACTAACAGTGCGGAAAAGTACTTTCGAATAATATAACCTCGAGTCGCTGCCAAAGTGGAGGTCCATGACTGCGCCCGTGTGTCCCTTGAGCATCGAGAAGTTCTCGCAGTCGCCGTACACATTCCACAGGAACACCTACACAACCAATGTACATACTTCAAATCTAATATTGCATATCATCAATGAAAACACGAGCAACGCCCCACCTTCATGTCGAATCCGGCCGACGCGAAGCAGGTGCCATCAGGGCTGAACTGGCTCGCGTAGATCTCGCCCTCGTGTCCCTACAACACACAAATACAAACATGAACCACTACAAATGGGATCTACTGACGGAGAGGAGCATGATGGGCGCCTGGAGGTTGCTGGTGCGGCGCACATCCGCCTGCGCCACCACAGCGCCCTGCTGCTCGAATCGACCCTTCTTGCCTATACATCGCACATATATCATGGAAAAAAATCTCTTTAAATAATGAATTAAATGAATACACCACTTACTGGGAACGAGCGACTGGCTGGGAGGCATGGCAGGACGCTTGAACGGATCGCCACCGCCAACTGCCACCTCCATGCTCATCCTACAATGCACGGATCAAAGTTTGAAAAGCAAATTATGCAAAGAAACAAGATATTCCAATGTTATTCAAACATTATAAAATGAAAAGATTTTTTAAAACAAAGTGATCAACAAAAGACAACACTTTATCTTTCAAAGATACAAAAAGGGATATTGTTGAATATCTAATAAATATAAACACGTACGACGTACAACGATACTACGAAAAAATATACTTATGATACAACACGACAACATAGAGGAAATCCACAGCAGGAATGCCGTGAGCGGCGTTCGAACGAACACAATGCAGTAGGTATACTGTGGTGTCAATGGAGCGCGCGTCGCACACACGCATTAGAGAGTGAGAGATATCACTGCAGGAAGACACATGGGAGAGATCATTGCAGCTCGAGTTGCGGGCGGACGAGTTTCGCCTTCACTTCGTTCGTGGCTGCGAACCCTGTGCCTCCACGCTGCAGCTCGATAATGTCATCATCAGTTATCTAAAAAAAAACATAATTAAACGTCACATCTTTCCTCTTCCCGCGTTTTGCTGATACCTTACTTTCTTCCCATATTTTAATTTATAAAACCTCACCGCGTTTCCACTGATAGGGTCGATCATGTCCTTCTTGATGATCTTCTCGACACAGGCCCACGTCACCACACACTTCCTGAACACATACATCAATATAAAAAAGTGCTCGAGAGGGAGCCCAATAGTAACACAAATGGATAATTGAAACTCACGAAGGCTTGATGTAAGCACATCGAGTAGAGTTAGTGAGAGCATCGTGCGTCACTGCACACATATAGCGTTCTTTCTTCGTACCAATCTTCTTATCCTCATATCCTTTGATGGGCGTGAACTTTACCTCCATCAGGTCCTTCAGCTTGAGTGGTTTGCCAGACAAAGGGCACAACACTTTCTGGTTCTGTAAATGATTTAATAATAAATATACACACATTAATACGTATAACATCAATCAAAATTTTGAAAGTCCCTGATCCAAATATCAATCAATTGACCGTTAGGTTGATTGTCAATCACTTACCGGCTTTTCCAACTTGCTTTTGGACGCGGTCGGGTTGAGTTCGGGAATCCAGAACGACGGAAGTTCCTTGCTGCGACCAGCGCTCATGTTGCTCAGTTCTCCCTCAGTTCCTAGTGCTTTCACTTTTTCCACGGGAGCACCAAACGCAATCGTGTTTCCGTCAGTGGCAGGACGCTTCTAAAACGGAAAATATAAGATGGCGCACATAATTTGAAACGTACCAGGGTAGAAGAGGCGGCCTCCCTTCTGGGAGTGTCAAACACGGACAGATCCACTTTTGCTCCAGGATGAGCGGGAGTAGCCTCTAATGCCGCAAACTTAGCGACGCGACGATCGTGCGCATCATCGACGACCTTTTGTTTCTGCTCTTTCTCAATGTTGCATTGCTTCTCCCACTCCTTTGTCTTTTTTGCAATCATCTTCTTCTGAGCCAATATGTACTCCAGGACAGCCTGTCGGTCGAAGACATACCCATTCGGGGTGATCACAGCTTCCCTGAACCTTATATTGTACAATGATAAACGCAACAAGAAAACCTGCATGGTTGAAGAGTGAGCGAGCAACAGTCGAACTCTTTCACAGAATCAGCTCCAAGACGCTCGTGCAATGTTCCATAGCCACTGATCTTAGCATCTCGCCTTCGCTCCGCATAAGAGTAAACAGACGAAGCAGTGCAGTTCTTACCGTGCCTCGTCATCTAATGATTTAGTGATACAACAGATTTGTAAAAATCGAAGTATGAAAAACGGACATGAACCATTTAAAACAGACTAAACACATACAAATATATAACAATTTGTTTATTTATAACAACGCCAACAACGAATTATTTACTTGTTCTTCTTGGCCTTCAGCTTGCGAAGGTAGAAGTCAAGCTCCTTGCCCTCAAGCACGTATCCGTCGCACTTTCCGACCTGTCCGGGCCTCGACGCGATGCGGGCTGGAAAGCAATGAACTGATTATATATATAAACATTTTACTTGCACCGGCAAATACTTTTATTGTAATGTTGTAAACTAAACATAAAACATACCGAGGATCTTTCCGGCCATGAACTGCTCGACAAGGTTGGGCTCGACAGCGGCGGTCTTCTGACGGTCAGTGTACTTCTTCTGGGTGGACTTGGAGCTGAAATCAACATTTCAAAAATATGAACTTATGATAAAATTAGAAATAAAATGAACTGACCGCTTCTTGTTCAGAACAGCCTCCTCCTCCTCGGAGAGCTTAGCTCCCTTCTTGCGGCCAAGGGGAACGGCGTAGTGAGCCTCATACCACTGACGGAAAGGAACGGCATCGATGAGGATGACGGCTCCCTTCACAAGGGTCTTGGTACGGACCAGCTCGTTGTTGGAGGCGTTGTAGACGGTATCGATGATACGGGTCTTGCGAGTGGTTCCTAAAAGTTTCGTTCCAAAAGTCGTTATAATACACATTATTACATTAAAAGACTAACCCTCAGATCCCCAGGAGAAGTTTCCGGTGTCGAGGCGCAGGGCACGGAACTTGAGCGATCCTCCGCGAACACGGACGGTGTGGACGCGCTTGCCTCCGATCTCAAATAACAAATAATAGTTTAATTCCGCTACAACATCAAAACAATTAAAATACAAACCTTGGTGTTGGCGTTGGGGCGGCCAAGCTCGTACTTCCTCTTCTTGTGAATAGGAATGCGCTTTCCTCCGGTAGCGCGGCGCTTATGCCAGCTATCACGAGAGATACCCATGCTGCAAATAAAAATAAAAACATTGCACAAAAAGGTAATTACGCGTAAAACGAATAAAAACGAACTATGAAAGAGCACATGAAAGAGCACTACTCACGACAATATAAATAAAACTGAACACGTAGATCAACACTTCAACAACAAACGCAAAATATAATCCCAAATTTAACAAAAACTCAACAAATGTGAAATTCTCCAGTGAGAAATGTCTTGACAGTGTACGGTATTCTATGTCGCTGTAGGACCTGTCAGGTGAAATACCGCGCTTTGAAAATATTCAGCGCTGTCAATGGCATTAGATCGTAGTTCTAAATTTTAAACACAAAAAAGTAAAGTGTATTCTCCGATATTGATATTAATGGAATATATTAATGGAAATGATTTATATATTCATTGCCAAATAACAAGTCTTATGTGATTTGCATTTAGTTAAGTTTGTATTGTAATAAGTAAAGTATCAAATTTCGATTACTGGGTTATCAGGGTTACGGTAATTGTTGGCGGGAAATTTTGGAAGTGCGCGAAACATTTTTGGCGCGCGCCAAGAAGTGAGCGCATCGAACCTGTCCGACATTGCGGATATTTGCTTTGCTTTATTTATGCATATTTATATGTCGTAGTTCTTATGTCGCTGTTGTAGATGGATTCTCGCAACTATGGCCTCATCGACCGTGCCGAGGAGAACAGGAGCCGCGAAATTACACAAGAATATCTTAACTTCCTCGATGATTCGGTAAGTTCAATCTCTTTTTTTATTTTTTTTGTGTGTATATACTGTACGTTGCAGGCAGATCAGAAGATCTATGTACAGAAGGTAGAGGAACTGATAAACGAGGGAAACATCAGGCTCATAGTCAATCTCAACGACATTCGCAAGAAGCTCCCCGAGAGGGCTAATGGGTATGTTCTACTCATAAGTGACGATTATTTACTGTAGTGTTCAGTTTGATCAAGAACTTCGTCGACGAGATCGTGTGTCTGCAGCAGGCGGCAAAGGAGCTCATCTCTCGCGCCTCTCCCGAATACAGCAAGAACCATGAACTGTTTGTCGGACTCGAGGGTAGCTTCGGTGACCGCCACGTCAACCCCCGCTCCCTCAAGTCTTCCTTCCTCGGAAATATGGTCTGCTGCGAGGGAATCGTCACCAAGTGTACGTTATCTTGCTCCCAATCGCAAATCATCAAATAATCTTTCCTTTCAGGCTCGTCCGTCCGACCCAAGGTTGTGCGCAGTGTGCACTACTGCCCTGCCACGAAGAAGACTTTGGAGAGGAAGTATACTGATCTGACCTCTTACGATGCCTTCCCGTCCAGCAACGTCTACCCTACTGAGGATGAGAACAAGAATCCCCTCGAGACAGAGTACGGGCTTAGTACATACAAGGACCACCAGACCTTCTCGATCCAGGTTAGTAGTGAACGCTCCTATATACCCCTATATACATTGCAAAAATTGATCCGTTGTCTTTCCATTGTCTTTCCGTTGTCTTTCCATTGTCTTGACCGTTGTCTTTCCAGGAGCTTCCCGAGTGTGCTCCTCCCGGTCAGCTGCCTCGCTCTGTGGATGTGATCGCGGACGATGATCTGGCCGACGTTGTGAAGCCGGGAGATCGCGTGCGCGTCGTCGGGCTCTACCGTGTCCTTCCCAGTAAGCAGAACGGATTCTCCAACGGATCCTTCCGGTGTGTAATCTTTTCTTTATTCATTCTCTGACCTCTGCTCTGACTTCTACCTTCACCAACCCCTTTCAGTTCGATCATGATCTCGAACAATATCCAGCTTCTGTCGAAGGAGACTGATCCTTCGTTCGGACCCGAAGACATCAAGAACATGAAGAAGCTGTCGCGCAACAAGGAGGTCAGTATTCGTTTATTGCTTTCTTGTTCATCTCTTGCCTTTCCTCTCGCTTCTCACTTTATCTGCGCTCTCTCATCTCACTTCATTGTTCTAGGTGTTCAACCTTCTCTCCGGCTCTCTCGCTCCGTCCATCTACGGTCATGACGAGGTGAAGAAGGCTATACTCTGCCTGCTCCTCGGAGGTCAGGAGAAGATTCTCGAGAACGGCTCCCGTCTGCGTGGAGACATAAACGTGCTGCTGATCGGAGACCCCTCCGTTGCCAAGTCGCAGCTGCTCAGGTATGATAGAGATTTTATGTTACTCACAATGTTTTCATTGTATAACTGCTTGACTGTTTCGTATTGTCAAACTGCGTCAGGTACGTGCTGCGCACTGCCCCTCGTGCCATCACGACGACTGGTCGTGGATCGTCGGGTGTCGGTCTGACTGCTGCTGTGACGACTGACGCGGAGACTGGCGAGCGCCGCCTCGAGGCCGGAGCCATGGTTCTCGCCGACAGAGGAACTGTCTGCATTGACGAGTTCGACAAGGTACGCTGTAACGAAAGCGACCCATCTGATCACTGTCGTTCAGATGTCTGACTCTGACCGCACTGCCATTCACGAGGTGATGGAGCAGGGTCGTGTGACGATTGCCAAGGCTGGAATTCACGCCAAACTGAACGCTCGCTGCTCTGTCCTCGCTGCTGCCAACCCCGTGTACGGAAGGTGAGATTGAAATGTCTATCCTGACATCATGACGTTGTTTCAGGTACGACCCGTACAAGTCTCCGATGGAGAACATCAACATGCAGGACTCGCTGCTGTCTCGTTTCGATCTCATCTTCGTGCTGCTGGATGAGCACGACGTGTCTCGCGACGAGCAGGTGGCGTCGCACGTGCTCAAGCTGCACCGCTACCGCACCCCCGGAGAGCAGGACGGGGCTGTGCTGCCGATGGGAGCCGCCGTCGAGACGATGAGCACGTTCGATCTGGACGGAAAGGAGGAGAACACTGACATGTACGAGAAGGACCGCGACTGGACCGCCGTCAAGGACAAGTGAGTTCCTTCTTCTCAATGGCTGGTCAATGCGAGTGTTTCAGCTCGAAGGTGATCTCTATGGCGTTTATGAAGAAGTACATCCACGTGGCGCGCGCCCTCCGGCCCAAGCTCACCGACGAGGCGACGGCCTTCATCTCGGAGTGCTACTCGGAGATCCGCTCGTTCGACGTCAGCAAGACCGACAGGGAGAGGGTGAGTAGAGATCGTCACGAATAGCCTTACTGACTCGTGGATTCAGACTATGCCGGTGACTGCTCGTCAGCTCGAGACTCTGATTCGTCTCTCGACCGCCATGGCTAAGGCGCGCCTTTCCAAGTCGGTCGACAGGAGCGACGCCGAGAAGGTGACACTGGGAATCAATGAGTACTCTTATCCTTACCCATTTCTTTTCAGGCTTACCAGCTGCTGCACTTTGCTTGCTTCAAGGAGAAGCCGAAGGCGAAGATGGAGTTTGAGGAGGCGAAGAAGAGGAAGCGGGCTGTGATGGAGGGCGACGACGGGGAGGAGGAGGAGATGGAGATGGACGACGAGGACGGCCAGTCGACCAAGCCGTCGACGACCTCTAGCCGCACTGCCTCGACGGCCACTGGGCCGACGCGCCGCCGCCGCACTGCCGACGACGAGGAGGAGGAGAGCATGGGTGAGTGGAAAGAGAGAGGCTCTGGGTGAATGAGGCATCATCATGCTTCTCCTACAGATACCACCGAGGCGTCCAAGCCGTCTGCCAAGCGCGCTCGCACCGAGCCGGCCGCTATCGGAGTGGACAGGTACAAGCTGTTCCGCAAGTGTGTGCGCAAGGCGTTCGATGACCTCGGCCTCGCCAACGACATGGTCGACGTCGACACCATCACCACTGAGGTGCAGAAGCAGGTGAGTAGCTTTCACGTCGTCTCGAAAGATTCTTATCATCTCGGTTCAGGCTGGCGGTCTCCCGTTCTCTGACGAGGAGCTTGAGGCTGGATACGAGAAGCTCTCGGCTGACAACGCAGTCATGGTGGCTGATGGAAAGATCACTCTCATCTAAGTTCATCCCTCGCTAATCCTCTATCACACGGATCTCTCTCATTGCGCTGTACTATTCGCCCGGTTTTATATACAGCACCCTTCACTTTGTCACATATTTTATGTTTTATACGTTAGCCCACACGTTTGAATATTGAATACACTGATTTGATGTATGCATGGTTACAAGCGGAAAACGGACATAAAAGTTTTACTTTCGCTGTAAGTTTCGCTCGCACTGTGGGGAAGACGGAGTGTCACTTCGCGGCAATAGCGAGCAATAAAAGTGAGTCAGAAGGGTTTAAATCACCAAATGCTAATGCGAGCTGCAAGCTACAAGGGAGCAGTCGCACCGTATAATATTATTCATTCCTGATCCTATAGTTGAATATAACAGTGTCTGTTTGTTTCAATATAATACTGAAAAAAGTCTTCTGTACGGATGTCCCTACTTTCAGATATCATTAAAATTTCAGAACAAATAGCCAAATTTATGCACAACAATACATACATAGCGAAAAACCAGCTTCACCAAACCAGACGCGTAAAGCTCCTAATAAACGGAATGTTCGTTTAAAATACGGGACGCTAATATGCCGAGATATGTCAAGAGTAACAGAGTAACTAACAGAGTGTGGTCAGATTATGGTCACTTCACGGGAGAGAGTCTCACAGATTCAACGGAAGAAAGAGCGGAAACAAGGAAAAGCGCGCATCGGACAGAGTGAGCGAGTTGGACTCGGCTAGAAGACGAGTTGGTGGTCCTGGATTGCCTCGCAGAAGGGAGTGATCAGACCACGGGTGGAGAAGTAGAGGATCAGACCGGCAAACACCGAGATCGGCAGCGCCGGAAGTGCCTGAAACAAACATTGATATAATATTATTCTGGGAGATAGTTCGCCAGATTACGGTAGAAAATCGATCTACCCTCGAGTCGCATTCGATCTACCTTCTAGTCGTGAGGAGACCCAAGCGCGCGCTTTCAAACGATAATATTGATCAAAGAAGCCGGCAAGCGAATCAAAGAGGACGCGCGACACTCGACCATTTGCCCGCGCTGTCTGACCTCTCTCGCTCGCAACTGAGTTTCGCCAACTGACCCCGGCTGGCAATAACAGAAACTATCCACCAGGCGGCGACTATAATACAATATCGAACTCACTACAATCCGACAACAATAACAACAACAAGTGCACCTTCTTGTGCACCGCCAGAAGCATGAGCGTCGACGCGAGACCAACGAGAATGGCTGAAAGAATGTCATCAGCACTCTCATCCACTTGAAGCTCACTCACCAATGTAGCATGCGAGTGTAGTGTTCCAGTCATAGGCGACCGAGGCGCGACCGACGAGAATCGAGTAGAAGATGAAATCACCCAGACCCAGCTTCACGCCGCCTAAAAACCACGAATGATAAAGGTCGAGAAGAATATCATACACATCAAACTGGTAGCCGTCTATTCACCGCGCGTCTCGCTACTGGTATAAATACCGCTCCCTCCACCGAATAGACATCATCCATTCAGCATGCGTTCCCTCCTCTTCTCTTCTGCTATCATCGCTATCGTCGGAGCCAGTGAGTACAGCAACATTAATCCTTTTGCCTTCTAATCGAACACTTGTTTAGACCTCTACGGAGGATTCGGTCACGGAAGCTATGGCTACGGAGCCGGATTCGGCAAGGGTTACGGTAACGACTACTCGCATGACAACAAGTACGGAGGAGGCAAGGGAGAGGAGTACGGTAGCGAGAAGCACGGAGACTACGGTACCTACGATCATCACAAGTCGACCAACTACCAGGGAGGATACGAGAAGAGCTACGGAGATGGCAAGGAGTACGGTGCCGGCTACGGTAGCGGATACGGTCACGCTGGCCCCGCCCACTATGCGCCCGCCCACTACGGATACGAGCCGCACCACACTGGATACTACGGATACGAGCCCAAGCAGAACTACTATGGAACTCCCGCTTACTACGGACACGGAATCTAAACTTTAAATATAAATAACAAATCGATAAATTAATCAACCCACTATGTTCCTCGTCATGTACGAGATTGGCTGGCTGTGTGTGCGCGGGCGGGCGACGGATCTCCTGACCATTGAGGGCGCGGGCAGCCTCGCGACTCCTGAAAAGACCCTCACACCTTGCTGAACAACCCTGCCTCGCACCTCTCCATCTGGGCGGGGCTGGCAGAGGCAGAGACACTGTGCTGCGAAGATGCGGGGGCGGCGTCGGCGCGCGGGGGCGGCACAGACACACGCTGCACCTGAGTGAGGAGGAAGCCATCAATCAATCAGTCGTTTATCCGGAATCCTTACACATACACTGTTTGAGGTCGACATGAGCATTGAAGAGCGCATCACTCGCTCCTACCCACCTTTTGTCCGGTCGACTTGAGTAGGTTTGCGGTGGACGGGGGGCTGCTGTCGGCGCTGCCGCCGCTCTCTCCCACACTCGTAGTCGCAGTCGTGCCCTCGCCTCCGTCCGCCGGCAAGACCTCACCCCCACCCACACCGTCTCCCTCTCTCTCTACTTCTCCTTCCACCTCGACAACCATCGAGAACGCGTACGCAACACCCGCTGAAACGAGAAATGAAAAAAAAAACATAAAAATAATGAGTATAAGGAATTGACAAAGAAGAGAGAGTAGATCGCCAGTAAAGAACAACAAATGCAAATAAAAAAAACTGACATGTGTATATTAGGGATGCGAACAGGGGCTCGTTCCTCTCCTGCGCAGTCTCCACCAGAATGCGCAGAGGACCGAACGGAGCCAGCACAGCGAACTGGACAAAGGAATTTCATAAAGTGATCGATGTATAACTAAATAAATAATACATTCACTTTACAAACTCTAAACAAGCCACTCGCTCACCAGGTCCCAGCAGCTGATGGCGAAGAGGAGCGTCCAGACGGTCCAGTCGGGAAGGAACTTGAGGAACAACAGCGCCATCACAGCAGATGTCACCGTCAGATAGCCCTAGAAACATGTGGATGCAACATGTCAAGATTGACATTCGGTATACATCAACAGTTCATTCATAAAAAAATACCTGTTGGAGGAGTAGCGGGGCGTGCCAGTGGATGCTCATCATTCCGAGAATGAGAACGTTGAACAGGAGCAGACCGGCAGTGGGCAGCGAGAGAGGCATGTCGAGCGCGCGCAGCAGTTGACTGAAACCATATACGCATGCATAATAGTTGATTGATATACTCACTAGACCCATACGGCCAAGAACGTGCTGAGCAGCATGAGTGTGGTGACGAACAGCCACGCATTGATGATCTGAATGGATTCGAAATATAAACTTAAACAATACACGTAGTCAACACAGTTCACAGTGGTAGCACTCACCCAGTTGAACCCGTACTTGTAGAGCACAATGAGGATGGTGGTGGTGACGGCAACCACGCAGATAACCACCACAGCGTTGCCGATCTGCAAGGGTTTACTGAGGATAATTGGAGATTCATCCGACAGCATTTAAAAGCCAACATTGTAACAATCACTCACCGACTGCAGCAATAGCTCGGCAGTGTCGTCCGTCGGTTTCGTGAAAGGAATGTATACGCTGAAAATGCAGCAAACAGTGTGACAATGAAAATTGCTCGCTTCTTGATAGAGCACGTGGGGAGTGGAGTGGATATTGAGTGATTTGACCTTTCACGAATAACTTACAGTTGGATGTTTTGCGAAAGCTCCTTGTAGTACGTGTTCATCGTCATGGTGATCACCACAAACGCCATGCACACCGAGATCGGCACGAACAGATTGATCACCTACAGGCAGGTGTACAAGTGTAGGATCCCATCGATTGACTCACCGAGTGCGCTCCGTACTTGAGCTCCTCCTCGTCCGACTCCATGGAAGGGGCGCGTGGCCGAGACGTACCCGCTTGCTGATTCCGCTGCTGTTGACCCGTCTAGAACATAAATAAATAAGTAATGAACAAGTAAGCAAACACAACACCAAGATGTTGCCGAACCTGTTGCCGAACTTGTCTCGGTTGTCGAACTTGCACGTCGGCACTGTTGCTGACCGCGACAGGCGCAGTCGACTCATTGCGACTCTGCAACCAATACGTATATAGACGATACCACAATCACAATACTACCTCAAGTGAGGCGAGTCGCGCTCCGACGTGGGGCGAGTTCTCGGCGCTGCTCTCGGCCACGTCCCTCCCCGGGTTGTCCACCATCAACCCTAACGACATTGTGCAATCAAGTAAGCTTCCAAACACAAAGAGATGATATATTGATCGCCAGAACAGATGAGAAAAAGTGTTAGATTGAAAAGAAAGTGAAATTGAGCCCGCCGGCCGCCGAGTGGGCGGAGCTTATTATTCGTTCAGCGGAATGTGTATTAAATTTAAGTGTATTAAAAAATAACTTATAATAATTATCACGACTCAAAAGCGTTTTTATTGTAATGATATGATGATCGGTGATTTTCTTTGAAGACACCTTTTCCCTCAATGAGCGAATTGCCCCCTCCAAGTAACAGCGCCCTCTTTCATGTTACAAGAGCTCTCAAATCCAGCCTCCGGCAAAGAGTGAGTCCACTACGCTTTTGTTTTAAATTAAGTTAGATCTACTCTTGAATATTTTTATCAATAAAACGGACGAGCCGTTCTCTGCAGATAAACAACACTACATAAAATAATGATGCTGTCAACACAACAAGAGACGAGCTTGAGAATCTCAACAGAGAGATGACACATCTCTCACACGCGTAAATCGATTATATTAGTATCTCATTGTATCTAAAGTATCGACTGATTATCAGCGCGCCACATTCAATCAACAATCGTTACATTTGAAACTACTCTATGTTATACACCGTTTAGCAGTTCTTACTTGACATTCACGGAAGCACCGCTCACTTTCTTGCCAGCGGTCGCAACAGAGTGTCACTTCACTCCGCATTCATGGCGCACCTCCGAAACTGTGGCAGACACATGCGCAGTTGCCTGTGGGCACCCTCGACGCAGGCGCCAGCGGGAGGAGTGGAGGGCTGTTGGTGTGCGCTGCCTCCTCGGGGCATGCGGCAGACTCCACAGCCACTCGAATATAAGCAGGGGGTGCGGGTGGGGCAGCACCAGTCGCAGCCATGATGCCCTCCGATCCCACCGCATACTTTGCCCAGCTCCAAGCTGCCCAGCAGGGGTGAGTCGTCTCTCTCTCTCTCTCTCTCTCTCTCTCTCTCTCCCTCTCTATCCAAGGCCCTTCTAGATACCTCCACTCGTTCTCTGGAATGGGCCTTCCTGGCTGGCCTTCTGCAGCCAATACGGTCGCTGCGCCCAAATCCGAATATGGTGAGTGACACAGACGAAAATCATTCTGAAGTTCATTTTCAGTGCACCCGTTCAAAGCCTCGATCCCCACTCGCTATGTCAAGAAGCGCGTCATCTTCTCGGCCGCTGTTCAGTCGGCGCTTCTCAGGCATGAGCTCTCTCTCTCTCTCTCTCTCTCTCTCTCTCTCTCTCTCTCTCTCTCATCCAATAATTACCTCTCCAGGCGTTTCCGCGAGAACCCCAACATCCGTCAGCCGGAGCGGAACGAGTTCGCCCACAGCCTCGGACTCACCGGCGAACAGGTAGGTAGGAAATACTAACTACTGTAATCGCCAAATCATAATAGTGATGCAATTTCTTCTTGTTTTCAGGTGAAGATCTGGTTCCAGAACCGTCGGTACAAACTGCGCAAGGGTACGATCACGGATGATGAGAGTGGGAGCAGCGAGACGAGCCCGGCGCCAGCCAGTCCCTCGGAGGCCGAGGCACACCCAAAGACAGACGACGCCCCCGCACTCCCCGCACAACCACATATCGGTCAGTACGTTTCTTTTTATCCCTATCATAATTGGATTACTGTAGTATTCCATCTTAGCGAGATTATCACGATTTCAGGCTACGACCCGTCGACTTTCGCGGGATACAACGACTGGTACTGTCAGCAGCCGCCGCAGATGCCGTACCCGTATGACTACCAGTTCTATGCGCCGCCCATGTACGCCCCGCCTCCCATGCAGATCCCGCCCTACTACGCCCCACCCACCCAGGAGAACGAGGTGGAAGGAGACGTGAAGCCGACGTTCCATGACGATTCTGAATAGAGCTTTTTTTTTAAACTGATATTGTATATGTTTCTGTGTAGTGTTCTACTGGTATGATTCTCATGACGTTTTTCGCTTATTGTGTTGATTACTGTGTTTTGCTGTATCTTTATCATTTTTGTGGGTCTGAATGTTTTACTTCAATAGAATTGTGTATAATTGTGAAAGAAATGATTCAATTTGATTTAAATTTCTGTATGATCAGATCACATCGTTCAAAGTTCAAACTTCGCCATTCTCATCATCACTTCCACTCGATCGTCGGTCAAGATGCTGAGAGAGAGAGGCACTAGGTGAAGTTTCATCTGTTTGTCTGCGTGAGTAAAGTCTTTATATTGCATAAGGCAATGAAAAATATTTTTTTCTGTTTCTTCCCGCGATTATCTGGAATATATCACGCCACCAATGAATAATGCATGCTCTTCCGATCTCGGAATTCTGAGAAAGGCATCTTTCGATCAATAGAAACAATGCTTCTATTCTCTCTAGTTCTAGTACTATTAGTCACATCTACGCACGCACTGCTCACTCGAATTCTTCCAGCTGAAAACAACAAAATCCAGGCGAAATGCTCAGCAGGAGGTATGATCACGACGTAACGAATCCTTTCCAAAAAGTTTGTTTATATATGATTCAGATGGAATCCGATCGTTTGCGCGAGTGATGAACGGACTCGCAGTGAAAGAGGGCGACAGGCGCTATGCGGTGGCAATACTCACTGAACTTGGTGTGTCTGACTCTCTCCTCTTCACACACTCTCTCATCATCTCTGTCCATTCAGATGGGAAGAGAAGCCAGTGTTCGGGCAGTCTCATTTCCAGTCGACACGTCCTCACCGCCGCTCATTGCTTCCAGAAAAAGGGATTCACTACCAAAAACAACCGATTCATGTGAGATTCGGTCTCTTACTTACTTCTAACTACTATTTTTTTCAGACCCGGTCAACTTTCCAAAGCAATGAAGTTGAACGCGTCGGTGGTTGTGCATTTTGGTGAGACACGGTACCGTACACAACATGCAATCTCACTTCAGGCGGTACCTGTATCGCTCAATCGGGCGATTGTCCGGTCGATGTCAAAGAAAACAAGATCAATAAAGCGAAGCGAGTATGTGTTTGGATTGTGATGTGATGTTTTCTATACTTTTCAGGTAATAATTCTCGGAGACTATCTTACAAGCAATGGAGAAATTGGAGATCTGGCAATTGTTGAGGTAAAGTTTATCGGATAAAATGTACTATGAGCGCAGTAATTCAGAATCCGTGTCCGTAGTAGGTGGGAGTTCCATAGTAGTTCTGCTTGGGCTCGTATCCGTAGTATCCAGTGTGGTGCGGCTCGTATCCGTAGTGGGCGGGCGCATAGTGGGCGGGGCCAGCGTGACCGTATCCGCCACCGTAGCCGGCTCCGTATCCGGTACCGTACTCCTTGCCCTCTCCGTAGCTCTTCTCGTATCCTCCCTGATAGTTGGTCGCCTTGTGGTGATCGTAGCTACCGTAGTCTCCGTGCTTCTCGCTACCGTACTCCTCTCCCTTGGCTCCTCCGTACTTGTTGTCATGCGAGTAGTCGTTACCGTATCCCTTGCCGAATCCGGCTCCGTAGCCATAGCTTCCGTGACCGAATCCTCCGTAGAGGTCTAAACAAGTGTTGAATGGAAGGATAACATAATTGATATTG